>JAIUZE010005684.1:0-97052 GCA_022085475.1 Heliosperma pusillum
ATTTTACGGTAATCGATTAAATATAATTAACGATAAAGTTAATTATACTAAATACCAAGATATTATGTTATTAAAATGAAAAGAAAGAAAATATCAAGGTCAAAGAGAGGACAAAGGAGACGTGAGAAATGAAGACAAATCGGGTCTGTTTTTAAGCGATTGCGGAATTTAAGTTGACAGACCGATATAGTTACAAATATCTTAGATATTATTATTAGTTTAATCATATTAATTAAAAGATCTAACATGAGTGAAAAATAGGTGACATGGGGCGTGTGAAATGGGTAGGAATCGGGTCTGATTTTGAGCGATTTGCGTAATTAAAACGGACGGATCGATAAAGCTACAAATATCTTAGATATTTGTATTAGTTTAATCGAAACAATTAAAATATTCAAGTGAGTGGAAAACGATGACATGGGCGTGTGTGACTCATGCCAAAGTCGAGTTTCGATTTTGTTTCGCGCTTTACGATGAGTCGGGAATAGTTAAATGACGTTCGGTTAAAACCGTAAACGTTATTCTTTAAATTCCGAATAAATTCAAAATAATTATATTAAATTATGATAAATCTTAATAAATCTAAATAAAAATAAATCAAAAATATTATTTTTTTAAATAAAATTTCGGTCTTCAAACTTATGAGGCGAGTCGGGAAAAAGTCAACGGAAGTCAAAGTTGACTGAAAAGTCGAGAAAAGTCGAAGATGACTTAAAAGTCAAGAAAAGTTTAGGACGACTTAAAAGTCAAGAAAAGTCAATGACGACTTTAAAAAGTTAAGAAAAGTCAAAGACGACTTAAAAGTCAAGAAAAGCCAAAGACGACTAAAAAACGGTCTTTTCATGGAATCACTCAAAAATTCCAAATACGAACGCGGAATTTCAAAATAAGACTCGGAACAAAAATTCCTATTTTAAAAACTTAAGTTCTACTGAAAAGTGTTAGTAAATATTTTTACTAGAAAAATCGGGTACTTTTCGGGTTGTTACAGAGGATGTTCAAATACAAAGTTGTATATGGAGTAATGTGATTAACTTTAAGCTTTTGAGGGATTTGGCTCATAAATTAATGGGAAGGATTAATTAAGGTTGTGGTGGAAAGCAAGTTAATTAAAATGGTGAAAGATTAAGAATTGAATGAGTTGTAGTTATAAGAGGGAGGGAAGAGGGTGAAAATAGCACAAGGGTATAATGGGGATAAAATATAAACTTTGGACGAAAAGTTTAAAAATGAACGGAATATTCGATTTTTGTGGGCCTGAATTCACTTAAGGTACCAATTTTTGATCGGAGTATCAGTGTAAGGTATTAATTTTTAAAAAAGTTTTGATAAGGTATTAATTTTTAAAAAGTGAAATATATAAGGATGTTTTCAACAATTTATCTAAATATAAATGATGATTGTCATTTTTGATTGTTTTACAATTTAAATCTCTCATAATTACTATAGAAGGGGGAAAATGTGTTATCCAAGTCAAGTAGTTTAGGGTAATAAAATCACATGTTGAAAAAATAATAACTGTTAATTTAGATTACGAAGTATTAAATCTGTTTTACAATCTCTTTTACACAATAAAGGCTAAAACATCTTTACACATCATACATTTAGCCAATTATTTCAGAATTCATGCAACGCATGGGCAACATACTTAGTTATAAATAATGGAAAGTAAAACAGAATAAACCAAACAAAAGCAAAAGTAGTTAATGTTTAAAGAGGCAAAGAAAAAACAATTAGTCTCAATGAAGACAAGGCATATTCGTCTTTATTGAAGACGGGTTGTATCTCCTCTTACAAGGAAGTAAGTGGGCAATTGAATGGATCTCCACTGACCCTCACACTTGCCTCCTATAAAAGCGAGAGGTGGGTTTGGCCTATCGACTCAAGAAGAATCTGACCAGTATTTATTATATACGGATATGCCCTGCCTTCGACGATGATGATGGAAATTTGTGATGAAAAAAAGTGTGTTAGGACTTTAAGACTTAAGAGTAACAAAATCAATTTTAGGTGTGAAAAGCAAGTCAAATGATATATTGTCGTATTAATGAAACCTTCACTCAATCACACTCACTCTCTCACACACTCTTTTTTAGTTTGCTGTTCCTCACTTGTTCTTCACTCCAACAAAAAAACATCACTCAACTCTTCTCCACTCTTGTTATTATTAGCTTACTCAGATCCATTTTCAAGGTTACCTTTTTCATCAATATGTTTTTTTAACGCTTTTTCTTATATACCCAGTTACCACTATATTATGAATGCATGGTTATTGTAATTTTGAATTCTAATGTTTATTTTTAATGTATATTCCTTTTTTGGTACATTTATTTAAGCTGTGTTTTAGATATGGTTTAGTATTTTTGGTGAAATGTTACTTAAATTGGTTTTGTATGATTTATGTTTTGTTTCCTTTTCTGGGTATTTGTTATTCAGCAAATCTAGCATGAGTACGGACTGTACGGTATGATAAATTAAGATGACTTTAAAATTAACCATTTTTTAATTTCAAAAGCCATTGTAATATGAAACTCAAACTGGCACTCGATTCAGATTAACCAGGAAATTTCTTTGGGTGTTAGGAAATTAACCATTTTTAATTTCAGCAATTAATTGTAGTATGTTACTGTCTAGCCTGTCTTGCTTGTGACCGTCACACACTTGTAACCTCTCACAACCCCCTCCCACTTACCCCTTTGTCTCACGTCACAAGCTTGTGAACTTTGTGGTCACAAATGAGAATTTGTGGTTAATGTCAGCATACTAGTGTGATTTGCTGTTTGGTTTCAATGTGGGTTTTTCGTTACAGGTCCTTTTGTAAGGGGTTTGAAGCTACATTTTGATTATTAAAGTTGATAAGATTATTGTTTTCGAATTTTTATTGGAGAAGAATAAGCTGGGAAAGGGTTCTTGGAAGTATTAGAGTTGTGGAACTTAAAATTGAGAAATGGAAGAAATACAGTCTCAGCCAGATAATTATAGGTCATCATCTTCGTCGGCTAGCAGTCCTGCCACCAGTAGGGTTCCTTCCAGTAATTTCTTCTATTTAAGGAAACCCGGGTCACTTAGACAACCCATTTCATTTGAGGATTCTCCTGATTGGGGTGATGATACCGATGTTGATGTTAGGGTAGATGAGGGAGTTGATTCGATTAATGTTGCCACTACTCCCGGTTCTCCCAGTTTGACAAAATTTAATAGTGGGTCACTGGCTTCTCCGCCTGTTCTAGAAGGTACCATCTCTAGGAAAATGGCTGGTGCTTCAATTGTTTGGAAGGATTTAACTGTGATGATCAAGGGTAAACGGAAGTACTCCGATAAAGTTATAAAGAGCTCAACTGGCTATGCATTGCCGGGAACAATGACTGTTATAATGGGTCCTGCCAAGTCAGGAAAGTCTACCATGCTAAGGGCTCTTGCAGGTTTGAATTTTTTTTATACTTGAATTGTTTGCAGCTGAATTGAGAATGATTCTTTGTAGTTAATGTGAAGTTATGAGATTTGCTTTATCTTGACATGTTTTTCTTCTTGCCTTGTAGGAAGACTCTCACATTCGGCTAGAATGTATGGTGAAGTATTTATAAACGGAATGAAATCTTACTTGCCATATGGATCCTATGTGAGTTCTTTGTAATGAAGTTTTACCATTGTTTTCAGTAACTTTCTGATGGTCGCTTTTAGTGAATGTCTCGTGTGCTCATCATCATTAATTTTTTTCGGTAAGAACTATATATGTTCATATATATTTTTCCCATATATATCTTCAGTGCTGCATGTTGAAACAATGTGACATGAAACTTTACTTGAACAGTTCCAACATACTCAAACTTTTATTTGCACGGTCTGAACTTGAAATGTCTCCTCATCATAGGAACTAACAGAGGAATAAAAGTAACGATTGCAGATGAAATCATTGGAGAATATTATAATACTTGTATAAATGGTATTCCGGTGTGCAGAGAGTCAATACTTGAGTATTAAGACACTATCTACCTGACTAGTGTGTAGACCTCCCTGAATAACTGTAGCCCCTTTCCCTCTTTTTTTTCAAGTAGATTTGATTAACCACCTGTTAAGATGAGAACCTGTTAACCGTGTAGTTTCATATGTGGTTCCTCAATGCACGGGCATTTTAAGAATCTCCCTCATTTGATGTAGGACTCAATCTCTGTGCGAAATATTATATCTTTTGCTTTTTGAAAACATTTCCGCATTCCTTCTTAAATACTAACATGGTGTCAAAGCTTCTTGCTTCTTGAGGCCTACCACACAGAAATAAATTAATTGTCCTGCCAGTTAGCGGTTGACTTTATTATTTATGGCATCCACCAGCAAGTTTTATGTATGAATCTAATTTTTTATGAACGTAAAAACTCTTGCCATTATTATGATGGTGCTTTGACAACATTCATGAGATGATCGATGATGAGGTGTTTTATACCTATTCAAGTCATCACGAGTGTACCTTAAAATTTCAGCAATACAAACTATCCGGAAAGAATTATGTCCCTAAATCCTTCATCCAAATGAAATTGATGGCATGAAAATAAACTTTTCCTCGTACTTGAAGTTCTAAATGAAAGGTGTACTCTCGCTACTTGATGGTTCCAAAGAGAATGATTAGAGCCATACGAGTAAACGACTATGCAAGCGACTTAAGATTTTTTGTCTTACTTTGCAAATGCATGACAGTTTTGTAAAATTACGAGTATGACAAGATGAAATGCCATTTGGGTTATGTGGTAGGAAATAGAATATCATGACTGAGTGATAAGGTATGATATTTGACAAGATAAGAATAGAAGATAGACATTAGTAAGGGATATTTTTTGTAGTACTCCCTCCGTCCCGGTCATTTTTTACCTATTCCATTTTAGGGCGTCTCATTCATTTGTTTACCTTTCTATACTAGGTCGGTTTTCTGTGGGTAATTTGATCATACACATCTATTATGGTCAACTTGTCACCACTAACAACCACCACAAATGGTCCCTTACCCTTCCTTGGTCTTGTGCCAAAACCAAAGGTAAACAAATGATTTGGCGGAGGGAGTAGTATTTAGTATCTTGTTTTTAGTTAGATGTAGTGCTCTAGCTGGATCAGCTTCATAGCAACGATAATATTACTTGAACAACTTCTTAATGAGAACTATTCCTGCTCTAAATTTTGACACATGTTCGCGTGTTATTAACCATTTCATATCATAGCACGCAAGCTGCATTAAATCTGCTTTCTTGGCTAAAGACATGTTGTTATAGTTGTTTTCTTTGGTGAATCCTTCCAAAAAGGAGGCTATTTTAGCATGTTAGGAAGTATATTGTCCAGGTCTCCTAGGATGAAACTTCCTTCCATCTCAAGGGTAACAAAAGTTACGAGTCATAAAGTCAACTTCAGAGTTCTGGAGAAGTAGAATAAGATAGTGGACTGCAATACTATCACAAACAAAAAGGGCCAAGAGAACCCGTTTCTTGAAATAAGTGATCTTTACTCTTTGAAGATGTTACCATCACTCTCCTGACCCAGGATGAATCTCCAACATCATTTTTGACACTTTTGAAATCTATGATTCTTTTGAATGTGATTTTAGACAACAGTTGATAATCATGTCTTTGCCGATAGTGTAAATTTTAAATTTTAGTCCGTCCCTGCTACTAGTTTACAACTTTAGGTTTCTATTTTTTTTCCTTTTAAATTCTACATGGCTAAGCTAGCTTCACCCTTACTTGTTACCCATTGTCACCTTGTCCTTTTCCTACCGCCTACCACCAAGCCACACCTCAACCTCATCAACCGCAATCTCCTTCAACCCCAATAACCCAGTGGACCGAGGGCAAGCACCCCCAACAGACCAATTTTTTCACTCCAACAATCTGTGGACACAACCAACCACCACCAACCAACTGGTCACCGTGGACCCTGAATCCCACCCACCTTAGAGCCTAGAACCGCCACTAACCAAAGCCACACCCAACCAACTCCATCTCAACCCTAGATTTAATCCCAACCAAAACCAAGCTCATACCTTACCTCTAGTTCCCAAGGACGCTTGTCTCTAGTTTGTAGTAGCAGCCACGGAGAAGACGTGCAGGCATATGGGAAAACATCCGTTTTGCGGTGGAATGGAAGGTGCAAGGATATACAAAGGTGGTCACAAGGAAAAGGGGCAAGGCTGCGTTCATGGAGGAGTGGGGTGATTTTGTGCTTGCATTTTAGTCTGTTGCTTATGTCCTGGGCATGGGAAGGACAGAGAGGTGCTTCCGGATTTTGCTCGTCAGATCTGGTACGAAGGTGGGTATCATTTAGTGATTGGTATCTTCGTAGGGTGGAGCTGCATCTGAGACATGGTGAGGGTGGAGGTGTGGAGGTGTGCAGGATTAATGCCAAGGTAGGAGATTGACAGGATAAGATCATAGGGAGCTGTTTAGTTGATCATTTACCTTTTAATATGCCACTTGCATTTCCTTGCATCAATAACCGATCTAAAAGCACACGCAAAAAACTTGTGAGGACTTAGAAGATCTTAGGGTGCCTTTTAGCTGATCATGTCGGGAAACTCTGATTTTATACTGGTACGGTTTGATAAGATGTCCGTTTTTGCTTGTGTAATGCAGGGTTATGTGGAAAGGGAAACAGCCCTGATAGGATCTCTAACTGTCAGGGAGTTCCTCTATTATTCAGCATTGCTTCAACTTCCTGGTTTCCTTTGTCAGAAGAAGAGTGTCGTGGAAGACGCATTAATCTCCATGTCTTTGAGTGATTACGCTAACAAATTGATAGGTGGCCACTGCTACATGAAGGGCCTTCGTAGTGGCGAAAGAAGGCGTGTCAGCATTGCACGTGAGCTTGTGATGAGACCACATATTATATTTATTGATGAACCTCTCTATCATCTTGACAGGTCAGCTGCTGCTGAACTTTTTGTGTCTCCACATCGCATTCTATGTTACTCAGGGTGTTTAGCTTTGCTTTAGGATTGACTTTTTATCATTCCCATGCAAGTGGGGGCTTGAAGACATATGATCAGTTTTACCCCTCGTGCACTCTCTCTCCACATGTGAAGTTTTAGTTTACGTTTCTTGAACTTGCCAAAGAAAAGCCTTCACTATTAGTTGAGATGACCCAAAAGGAATACGTAAACAGAGAGTATATTTGTAATCTAGAGTCTTCTTCTGCCAGAAGCATTTTGATAACTATCTCTTTGCTAGATCCTCTTTAACAGCTCATCTGTCCTTTGAATTGACTGGTTAAAAGAGAACCACTAATCTTTATCCTTCTAAGTGTATGTTGATGAATGGATGCTCTTAGCACAAGCTACCTGATATATCCCCTTTAAAGAATCGTTTTCACTAACACGCTCTCATAGGTCGCAACTCTGTCGAATAGTTAGATTCAAATCATGACGACAAAAATGCACCTCTTTGTTAGAGGTTATCTTGGAGATTTAGTGTGTTGTTTTTGGTCATACGGTTATGCGTCATGGCCATGAACCTCGAGCTCTCAAACAGTAACATTGAGTCCATTGTAGTAAAATTTCTCACTGACCATATGATCGACAATGTGAAACTGTGGTAACTTATTTGTATGTCGGACACTCGGATGATTATTGTTTAGCATGTTAACCAAAATTAATTAAAGATATTGCTCATTTGTGATACTATATTATCTATGCTATATTACAAATTTTGATTGATAGTTCATAATCTATGCCATCAACGCTTTGGAAATTCTTTATATGGTGCTACAATTTATCTCGAGTTTTGTTTATAATCTATCAAGTCAGATAAAAGTCAGTCTCTTCGAAGCCAAACCGTGCAAGATTCATAGACCCCCTTGTGGGCTGTATCAAGAAATATTGGTAACAAAGGGCATTCAAAATCATTTGATTTTTATATTAATGATCTTCGTTCTAAGGAAGATAATTTTTTTTCAATATTTATAGATTTGTATTCGTTTTTATATTCTGTGAAGATGTTGTGTGCTCATTATTAGTGGAATTAATGTTTCTGTCAAAAAGTAAATTTAATAAGTTGTATATCAGTGTTTCTGCACTTCTTATGATGGTTACGTTGAAGAAGCTCGCGAGCACAGGGTGCACCCTTATATTCACAATATATCAGAGCAGCACAGAAGTCTTTGGCCTTTTTGATCGTATTTGTCTGCTCTCGAACGGGAACACACTTTTTTTCGGAGAAACACTTGCCTGCTTACAGGTGAAGACATGATTGACTGTTGAATGCTTTGATGTTATTACATGCTTCTGTGGTTTTTGCTCCACGATTTCTTTTTACTTCAGCCTATCCTATGAATTACCCAATCCTGTAAATTGCATGACTTTCATGTTGGGGTTGTTTGTCAAATGACTTATTTCTGAATGTCACTTAAAGTGATGATTGCGAATCACTTACCTACGCAATTTATTTTCTCAATTTGTTTTTTGAAAAAAGTTTAGGATTAGATGTGGAATCAGGCAATTAGAGATTTGATGTTTCTGTAACCAACTTTTCTTAGTTGGGTGTTCATCTTTTAAGTTTTATCTAAATTCTAAACCAAGCATTATCCTATAAACTGAATGGCCATTATTTGCTAATGAAGCACTTCTCAAATGCTGGATTTCCATGCCCTATAATGCAAAGCCCTTCTGATCACTTTCTGCGAGCAATTAATACAGACTTCGATAGAATTATCGCAATGTGTAAGAACATACAGGTATGGCTCTTCATGTTTTAATTTCTCTCTTTAAAAAGAATGTTCCCTAATTAAGTCTTTTATTTTACACAATTAGCTTATTGTGTGAAACATTTGAGTGCTTAGACAAAGAGTAATCGACTACCCACAAACACAATACTAGTTTAACTATTCACTAACCCACTATTATGCCCACTAATTCAATACATCACATGTTTATTAACCCACTCACTCACTTATTAACTAATCCTAATTAAAAGGAAGCATTGATGCAAAATGTAAATTGCATTAGTTTCATGTTGGAGCAGTATCTCCAACAGTAATGCCATCAATAACGAAATTTCTCCTATATAATTTTTTTATCCTAATTTTCTGAATTAGAAAATCATAACCATTCGCAGGATGATCACGGAGACTTGTCATCGGTGAATATGGACACTGCAGTTGCTATTCGTACCCTTGAAGCAACTTTTAAGTCATCTGCAGATGCTGCTGCTGTTGAGGCAATGATCCTAAAGCTCACAGAAAAGGTTTGTTGATGCTATTTACTCTTGGAGTTATAAGTTCTTTATTCTCCCTGAAGAAATGAAAAAGAGGTTCATAACCAACACATGACAAATAATTGTTTGAAACCCCACTATTATGGAGCCACATTTGTCTTGCTCTGGAGTCTGGACTAGTGGTGTTTGTGCTGGCGCGCATGCAGATGCTAGCATAAGTTTTTTATTAGTTGAATGTCTTCCTCTACTAACATTTTTTTTATTTCGTTGGGGATCATTTACTTACTAGTTTTAAACCCGTGCATAATTTGCACGGTTTTGCTATTTAAACTATTTGTGTAATATTATTTTAAAAATTATAATTATAGTCCTTGCAAACAAAGTATGAAATATAGTAAAGTACCTAAAAAAAATTAAGTAACATCGTTACATGTATCATAAAAGGAAATGAAAATAACCCAATATTTCATTCGCCTTATCACACTTTTAAATTAACAAAATTTTATGAACATTATTTTAGTAAATACTTTATTTTTTTAAATAGGTAGATAATATATCTTTGTAAAGTTTTGCATTTTATATTGCATGTTATTTTAATATAAAAAGATGGAAACGTATCCAATAATATTTTTTATAATTTTGTATAGAATTTTTAAAAAAAATTTTTTGTTACTCTCTATCAACTTTTAATTATATACAGAAATTAAACTTACCGAATTATTAGTACTCTTTGTAATTTATTTGATGGTAATTATTCACTTTATATAATTTTTGTGCTTTGGAAAATGAAATTTGCATAATAATGTAGTGTAAATTTAATCTCTTAATTAAATAAGAGCAATTAAATTGCACAAAAGAAAGTGGAGGTGTCCTTGCACATAAAAAATTTCACTCCCTTGAAAGCAGGAGCCAATGAAAACAGTCTAAATGATTGTGCTTTTATATATAGTAGATTTCTGGTATTTAGTAGCATCATGAATTCTTATCGTGCATGGCTTCTGGAATTGTTTCATTTGGAGACAAATTAGAATATGATTCACAAAGCAAAATGGATCACTAAACCTGAACTTTTTTTTGTGAAGTACCATTTGGTCAACGTGAATCTTATGGCCCATTTAGAAATAGCCTACCTAGGGGTAAGGCCGCATATTTCCGACCCTCTTTTCTCGGCTCGAGTGAGAGTCATTGAGGCACTAGGGTTAATTGTATTATCATAAGGTTAGAACATCTATGAAATATCTGGTACGAGTATCTCAACTAATGCATGGTAATGTCACAAATCTAGGGACGTAAATTAATTGCTTTTTTATTAGACATTTACTAAACGGGGCATGAAGTTATCTACATTTTGAGGACCAAAGTAGAAGCCCAAGGTTAATTCTGATACTGGCAATGTTTTTTACCAACAAAAGATGATCTCTCTCTTTCATTTTCTTCCCTTGCAGTCGGAGGATTCCGTGAAGTTGCATAGAAAGCCTTGGAGAGTTTTGATTTCGTCTAAATTTACGTTTTCCCCAATAATTCTCGGTTGTGTTGAGCTAATACATCACATTATATGGCTTTAAATTTGTCATTCAGGAAGGCCCTCTTTTAAAAAGTAGGGGAAAGGCTGGCAAGGCGACAAAGATTGCAGTGCTGATATGGAGATCTTTATTAGTGATGTCCAGAGAATGGAAATACTATTGGCTTCGGCTTGTACTCTTTATGCTTCTGGCACTCTGTATTGGCACTGTATTCTCTGGCTTAGGGCATTCTTTGTCGTCTGTTGTGGTAACTGCTCACAATCATTCCATGTTTATCTTTATTTTCAATCTTCTTTAGTTGACTGTTGGTGGAATTTTTTTCTGGTGATGAACAATCTTTAGTGAACAGTGATGTAGCTGCTCTTTTGTACACCTTTGTTATTGCATTTTTATCTTAACTTAATAATGCTTTATTTGTAGAGTAACATTCTACCGAATTAGTATCTTAAGAATTTTTCATTGATTTTACACCTTTCTCTGGGGGAGGGAGAAGCTCATCAGTGTTGAAATGTCGTGTAGCGCTACCCTCACTTATTTGATATCTTTGTTTTCTTTATTATGACTTGTGTCCTATCTCTACGTTTCCCCTTTTGTTATGGCTTTAGGGGTCGACAGATATTAATTCGCCAAATTAATTTAGAGATACAACTGAAAAGTTGCTATGTTTGATCTATCAAAACAAATATAGTCGAGATAAAAGTGAATTGACAGCATGTTTAACTGTTGTAGAATGTAGACAGATGCAGACTGTAACTTTACACTCATTATGGTTTAAGACTTCTAATTGATTAAAAAAAAGTTACTTTGTTGGAATCCAAGGTATTGTTTGTAGGTGGTTTCTCATTTGCCATAACTGCGTTCATGTCTTGATTGGCAGGTTAGAGTTGCTGCGATGTTTGTATTTGTGTCGTTTACATCACTTCTAAGCATAGCAGGAGTGACAGCACATATGAATGAAATTAAGGTTAGACCTACAAGACGAGATTTTTCTCCGTGTTTTTATGTAACTCCATTTTCTCAAAACTACTATTTCATTTCTTTTATACATATGTTGGAATCTTAGTGTTGGCGATTTTTCCATTGCACTTCATCAGTAAAAGAGTTAAACATCAAGTGATTATAATGTGCAGACATATGCCTGCGAAGCGTCAAATAAGCATTCTGGACCGATTGTCTTCCTCCTTGGACAACTTCTATCAAGCATTCCTTTCTTGTTCCTGATTGCTATATCATCAAGTCTCGTCTTCTATTTTCTGATTGGGCTAAGAGATGAATTTAGCTTGTTGATGTACTTCGTGTTGAACTTCTTTATGTGCCTTCTGGTCAATGAAGGTTTATTGCTAGCAGTTGCATCTGTTCAGCTTGATGTTTTTTGGAGCATTTTGACACTAGTTGTTGTTCACGTAAGTTGCTTTCTTCTGATACCTTCAAATAACTAACTGAATGAAGCACCGTTCCTCATTGATATGGGTAATTAGGCAGTATAGTTATTACTGTATGAAGGCTAGAAATCGTATTTCATAGGTTATGTAGGTGTGTGCGGCAGGTTCCAGTAAACGGCTCACTTTGGACCGGGTTTGTTTCAGGTGCACTATTGTTAGATCATTTTGAGTATGGGTCAAGTGCGGTTTGGGGCGTTTTCAGTTGGTGGTTCCGAGTTTAATTAATTAGGTCTAAATGACTTTTTGATCTTTGAGCCTCCAATCGGATGGAGGGGATGGGAGATGATTCTTTTAGATATATGAATATTATGAGTACATGTATGTTAGTGGTCCTTTTATGTCTATTGAGGTAGATTTCCTATATAAAAAGGGTTGATGAGTGTCTGAGTGAGAGATGTAGCCACACCTAAGTGTATTGTGTAAAGTCTTGGAGAGAGTAGCCACACCTAAGTGTATTGTGTAAGGTCTCGGAGAGACTCGGAGAGGGTAGCCACAACATAATGAGAGCACTGTGGGATTTTCCATTCAAGGCCCTTTGAGTAGGAAGTGAGTATTAGTGAGATGTGAATCATGTAATATGAGTTAGATAATTGAAGTGTTGCTACAATCTTTGATCAATAATTGATTTTATAATAGAAGAGACCTTTGACATTACACTAGGGTAGAATTTTATATAAACTATGTTTCCTAATATACAAGGGCTTAATATACGTAAGGACAGAAAGTGGAGGATAGAAATATCAAAAAAAGAATTATTAGATATCTTAATAATTCTCAACATCTCCGGTAAAAATTGCTGATCGGGATAACAGGCAAATCTTGGTAAGAAGGATGTGAAACAAGGGCCTTGATAATGACTTTGTAAGAATGCCCATGACTTGGTCATCTGTAGTAATGGGACACGAGAACAATTCCAGGTTGTACCTTCTTGTGGATTAACTGATAACCAATGGCAGGATGCTTCATTCGGGAATAGAACACGAGGTTCGCTCTAATACTTGTTGCACCCAATTGTCACAGTAGTAAATAGCTGAAGTCAGGTTATGCATAACTCACATAAAAGGTGCGCGAGCCCTTGTGAATTCGGCCACCGCATTCGCAAAGGAGTGATATTCAAGAGGATCAAGCAACTGACTTTTGCTTTTGAAAACTCCGAGAAATGGGACTACGACCAAGAGAGTGGCTTCGGTGAGAAAACAATATTGACGATATTGTCAAAATAGAATTTCAAAGCAAAAATTATATTTTTATGCATTAGGGGAGCATGTAGAATCTTAGTTGGGCAAAAGGGAGAGGAGGAAACAGCTAGGTGGAACCAATATCAGTGAAAGCAAGACTTGAGCTGTTCGCAATGATGAGTTCATCTCTACCATCGTAGAGGTAGTGAAGGGAGAGATTTCGAGAGGTCCAAGGTAACATGGTGGGAGGCCCCATTGTCGAGTTGCAAGGCGAAGTGGCGAGAGGGGCGGCTAGGTTGTTAAGGACAATGATATGGGCTTGGGCAGGCTGGTAGTGAGGCCGTGGATGTCAGGGTACGTGAATATCGAGATATAGGGACTTGAATGTGGGGTAAGTATCAAGGGTATCCCTTAAACATTGCACCACTGAGACCTTCTCTTAAAAGGATTTTGTGGCTTGTGGCTTGGTGTACGAGCGGCAGCGGATGTGGGCCGGTTTGAGTTGGTGTGCAAGGAAGAACAAAAGGTGTGCGTGGGGCTGGCTACGACGGGGAAATGATTTACGCAATGGGTATTGGCAATTGTAAGGCTCATTCATGGTTTAAGAGTTTGGTGTTCCGGTTAGAATAGGAGATAGAGGTGTCTCGGTTATGGACGATATCAATGACGGATTGTAACTCGGTCTAACCTGTCAATAATGTCCTCGGGGGAGAGAACGGTGTACTATCAATAATTATCAACTCTTCTGCCCCACCAATGACAATCCAACCTGCCACTCGTAACTCTCCTAAAAAAAGCCTCTCCCGCAACACCCTAACTCCGTCGTGAGTGGGTTTAAGTTTTTCAAGGGAGGATGTATGATTTGTTTGGGTTGAGGCTGCTATGTGATCGTGGTTGGTGTGGAGTATGGTCAACATAGAGTATGACGAGGTGATCGGTGATGATGAGTTTCTTGGGTGGTGATTGCCTCCAGATGTGGAGGTGAAGTGATGGTGGTCGTCACCAATTATGGATTCGGAATGGCAATATAAGGGGTACGAAATTTATTTAGTTGTGAGGGTACATCGGTAATTTGGTTGGTTTATATTTGCCACTTTGAGGTAATAGTATGAAATAATTAATCCAGTGATTAAACTGAAAAAAGGAAAGTGGTATGATTCCACTAAAACGGGAGTGAATACATATCTTTAGTGAGTAAAGATTATGTTAAAGTATTTGTTAGTATCTATATATATGTCTGTTAGTCTTCCTTAAAACAGAGGTGTAATACTCCATGCGTGGAGTAAACCCTTGAAGAGGTTTATTGATAGACTTAAATGACTAGTGCTTACTGGGATTGAAAGTACTACTCATATCAGCAAAGTGCACTTTCTTTTCTGATTATCAATGCAAAAAAAACTCTAAATTTAAGCGTGGAACTCCAAAGTTAAGCGTGTTTGGCTGGGAGTAGTCTTAGGATGGGTGAGTGTGACCTCCTAGGAAGATAAAAATGCGCTGGAAAAGACCTGTGTTTATCTGTGGGCCATGTACACAGGGTGACGAGCTACCGTGAGTGACCGCTCCCGACAAGGGTTTGGGCCGAGGTGTTACAACAGGTATATCTTAATATTAAAACGGGTCAAACACAACAATCCTTACCTTGAAAACTTTTAGTTGATGCTTCTTTTGTTATGAGTTAGTAGCTTGTCAATGTAATTTATTGTTTATTTGGATTCCACCTTTATTGCTTTATTTGTTTCAAGGCAAGGGAGATCCCCCTTAACTTGATTTTACCTATTACCTAGTTTCAAGGTAGGGATTACCTACTTTGTTGTGAGGATTAGTCTTCTGTGTGTATATGACTTTTTATTGAACATCTGATGGTCAAATGAAACCTACTTTGGCCAAAAACTACTTTAGATGATAACCTTGAAAAATAGTTGTGATGAATAACTTGCGCCAATTGAACCAACTGCTTATAGTAAAATCCCAAATTGAGCCAATAGAATTCAATAGGGGTGAGGTAGACTAGAAGTAAGATAATTGTTTGTACGTAGTTTGAAGTAAATGGCTCCTTAAATTGATCGACAGTCGAAAGTCTGAAATGTATATGTAAATAGATTAATGCTGACATGATAAGTACCTTCTGTCTGCAGATCATTATGATGCTTTCAGCAGGATACTTCAGACTTCGGAGTGATTTGCCCGGAACCCTTTGGAATTACCCTTTGTCCTATATTGCTCTTCACACTTACTCCATCCAGGCAAGTAACTTGATTTTTCCCACATGCCTTGTTTATTATCACGGACATAAGGGGTATTTATTGGTCCTAATAGCGTAAACCACAGTGACCCTGTAACCCAGGGTTGAACCAAGAAAATTTGGTCTCCAGGGTGCATTGGATATTTTTTTTAAAATATTACGGAACATTACCACTTTCATGGTGAGGTAAGAAGTCAGATATACGCAATCTCCTACTCTTTGCTAAGATATTACTACTATAATATATAACTAAAATATATGGATCTCAACCATCACTTTAAGGTTTTGGTTGAGATGATTCATCTATCATGGTATCAGAGCCAGTGTGACCGAAGGTCGAATTCCTTGTGAGGCATAGATGAAAACTTGCGCGTCATGATCCGAATAGCTGCATCACAGTAATATAGAAGCGCGTGTAATTCAGGGTCTCATTTTTAAAATATCATTATGCGGAAAAACACATATACATCAGAATATTATAAGCACAAAAAGTGTGCATTCTGATTTTTGGTATTTGAGGATCCTCTGTCCTATAAGTCTATAACATGCATACGCCTCCGCTGAATCTTAGTGTTTGCTCCTTAACAAAAAAACAGGGTCTTTTGGAGAACGAGTATGTTGGGACGAACTTCTCAGTGGGAGCGGTGAGGGCGATATCGGGTTATCAGGCCGTTAGTAGTGCATATGATATCTCCCCAAGCATTAACGGCAAGTGGAACAATTTGATGGCGCTCTTTCTTATGGCACTTGGATATCGGCTCTTGGTCTTTATATTGCTAAGTTTTTGCGTAGGATCAGGTTTATGTGGTACTAGAATGTGTCGTAAATCAATGAGAAATGTATGAAAATGGCTTACATATATTTCATTCTTTGGAAATTTCACGTTGTACGCCTACTTTTTTGGGTTTCTAAGTTAACCATGTCGTATTATATTTTTCTACAATTTATCCTTGAACTCCAAACAACCCTCGATTCTCGTGGCCGATTAATTATGGGTTATGCTCATTTATGGACAAAAATTACTCAATCAGGACATAAATAATCATTTTACTCCTCTAATTTAAACCTCCATGTTCATCAATTTTCCCCTCATTTTAGCTCTCCCTTTTATCTACCTCTCTCCACCCCTCAACCACTAGATCTGCAATCACCGCCATTACCCTCGCAACAAACCCCTACCACTGCCCCAATCCGCCACTTTTTGCCACCTTAAAACCTTTTTTAAAAAATTGCCAGCCAACCCAACCCCCTCCACTGCCTCTACAACCCATTTCCCATCGGCCTCCCCCACCGCCCGTCCCTCAACCATTAGTCCCATCCTCCTCCGTCGCCCCAACCAGCGCAGCCACCCCTTCCCCTCTAAATCTCTAATATGTTTAATTGTTACGATAAATTGATGTTTAACTAGTGTAAATCCCGTGCTAAAGCACGGTTTTTTAGATATGGATATTAGAAGAATTGACAATAAAATTATGGGATTTAATTCTATTTTAAATTTATTCATAAATTACACTATCAATACTGTTAATTTTAAGCGGTCAAAAGAGAAGTTTCAGCAATCTATCTATATTTTTTATAATTAATGTGTACAGTAAAATAACATAAAAAAATATAAAAACTTATAAAATTAACAAATGCGTACAACAAATATAAATACGTGAAATGTTTTAATATGTTATGCTAGACCTGGCAAACGGGTCAATCGGTTCGGGTTCGGGTCTCATTGATTTCGGGTTAATTCGGGTCGGGTCATTTTCGGGTTTCGGGTTTGTTTTGGGTCAACTGGGTTGGGTTATTTCGGGTCAAAGAATAAGAGACAAAAGGCCATTTTAAGTCTTTTCGGTTCAATTACAGTTATGTTTTGTCGAATCATTTTCGGGTTGAGTGGTTTTGAATCGGGTTATTTTTAGGTCGGGTCAGTTACGGGTTAAGAAAGCTCGGGTCATGTTCGGGTCGGGTCGGGTCACATCCGGGTGTTGTAGTTCAGGTCAATTTCGGGTCTCCGGTCGAGTTGCTTTTGCCATGTCTATGTTTTGCGCCAACATATAAAGCACGAAAAATGTTAATAACAGTATGAGTAAAAAACGTATAGCAACCATTTAAATAGTGTGAGAATATATAATTTGGTATATTTTATATGAAAAATTTGTTTTGCTTCAATTATATTTCACATGTAGACATATAACATACTTCCTCTTATTCACTCATTTCTTCCCCTTTACTTTTTGCACAAGAATTAAGGAAATCAATTTGGATCACACAAAACACATTACTTCACATACAAATGAATTTGAACCACACAGAACACACAACCCCACATCCATAAAAAGAAACGAGTGAAGAAAATCCGACTTACCCAATAAGAAAAGAGGGAAGAAATGAGTGAATAAGAGGGAGTACTAAAAATTACATAACTACATGCAGTTTAGACCCAATTTCTATAAAATAGTCAATGAATGGAGGCCCAACCCTTGCAAAAGAAAATGAGCGGGAAAATTTGAGAGTTGACTTATTATTTTAGTTATAGGGGGATGATTGAAATAGAGTTACTAAACTTGATTAATGTTGAGTATGTATCTATATATAATGGTTGAATTTGAGAGGTATAGGAAGAGAGGGATTATTGTTTTGTTTTCTTAAATGAAGGGTAGATGTTGGAAAAATTATGAAAAATTGTCCATGAAAGAGTAAAACTTGTCTATGAATGAGCAATTACGTTTTTGAAAGTTGTCAAGATACACTTTTGTTGATATTACTAGAGTAATAAGGCCCTATTCTTTTGAATTTAAAGTCACATTCTTTAAGTTCAGTTCAGCTCCTATAAGTTCAGTTCAACTCCTATAAGTTCAGCAAAATTAAGTTCAGTTTAGTTCAGCTCCTACACGTTCAGCTTCTATAAGTTCAGTTCAGCTCCTATAAGTGAAAGTCCATAGACCTTAATTAGACTCCTCTAATTATTTACTAAATTACTTATTAATTTAGTTTATAATGATCTATGTAACATGCATGCAAATATAAAGACATTTATATAAAAGAAGAAATTTCCTCACATTGATATGGAAATTATATGGGCACAACAAGAACTCCTTCTTGTTGTTCTTGAGCTATAAATATGGATGAACACATGAAATCTCCAAACTAGAAGACCTCCTTCAAGTTGCACCAAGATTAACCCAAATAATCTACCCTTATTATTAACTAGATAATAAGATAGATATAATACTACTAATATTATGACTATATTACTACACTAGTAATACTTAGTAAATATTAGTATATGAGAGTTTTAGTGAGAAGAAGAGTTTTTAGAGAGAAGTTAAACAAATTGAACAAAAATGAAGTAATTAGAAAAATGAACACAATGCCCATTTTAAGGCCATTTGGCCGGATGTTTTAGTCCACAATTGGACTATTATTTTGTTCAATTTTTGTCACATGCATTAGAGTGGAGTGTTGTAGTATATATGATGATTATTCTTACTTGTAATGTCACTTTCATAAGTAACTAAATAGTAAAAACAAGAACTAAAATCATCACCTTTGAACTACAACATAACCGGCCCATTTTGGCCTAGTTGGATCCATTTTGATTTTTGATATTTGTCTCACAAATACTTATTGATCATATGGTTAATTATCTTGTATAATTAAGTGTTAATTTGATCATATAACAATTATATGACTCAATTAAATAAATAATATGTACTTAACATTTTAAGTAATATTTTACCATTATATCAATATATAATGGGTCCCACAATGCTTAGTTAATTTATTTTACAACTCCTTGTAAATATAATTAACTAATTACCTCTATCTCAAAACCTCAACTAATTTAGTAATTTAACGATTAATTACTAAGTTAAATCTTATTTAATCGTATTAAAATAAGATATAAATTTATTAGTCAATTATCGCATAATTGAAAAATAAGCTTAATCGAATTTGAGTTCTTAACTCAATTTCTAACAATTAACTCTCGTACATATCGAATATATGTAATGTACTAATTAACTGTATCGTATACAAATAATTAGTTACTATTTGGATTTCATCCTTTAGGTGTGACCGAAAGGGATCAGTTGATCACCGCCGTCAAACGACAATAACGTCAAACTCTAGTTAGCCAACCGTTATTGATTTACGTTAATCAACTGACTAATCATATATATAGTCAATAAATATCCCAATTATATTCCATAATAAGATTTATTATGTGGCGCACTATTGTGGAGGACACCTACTCCAACAATCTCCCACTTGTCTGACACAAGTGTGCGTCACCGATTCTCTTGTCTCTTTATCACATCTCCCACTCAACGCAAGGTGTCTTTCAGGTCGCACTTGCGATTGACAATATCTAGAGTGGTTTTCTCGATAGGGAGAGTAACTGTCTGACCGGAAAATCTACCATAGATCTCTTTCCGAGCGTGGCCACGCATTTACAGTAACTTCTCCTCGAGTGGCCTAAAGATGTTTTTACCCAACGTGGGTGGACAATTCCTGTTGATCCATCTACTCTGTATGATGCAGATCACCATGATCCAGAAGAGTCCATCGGCCTCCTTTTACGGCACGACCTAGAACATCAACCAAAACCAATCGGAAACTGCACCGACTCAGATAGACGGTCGCCAGTCAAAAGAATCGACTTATAGGAATAAGATAGAAGACCTTGCCACGACCAGGCATCAAATAATTGATTTAAGGGTCTCTACAATGTCACTGTCCGACAGAGTGTCTTACAGTCTGTCTATGTAAACGACCAGTCATCTCCATGACCCCATGGTTCTGAACCAACCATCGATCGACTTACAATCTAGTCATTTCGAGACGTCACCTCATTGAGTGACTAGGGACAAAATACTAAGTTCGTCCTGTTCACTTGAATTGGGTTCAACCTTTCTTTCAACCAATTCGGATACACAAAGTATTAAAATTTAGTCAAACTAAATAAAGGAGTTTTTAATGAAACTCTAACAATGAATGCGATTATCAAATATTTGGAAAAATTGATACGCTATCAATAATTTCATATCTTATAATCTTTAGCAATTCAGGTACATATTTCAATCCCCATTGAAATGACATGACTATCATGTTCAGCCTGCAAAAAGCATGGCTAATGGATTAGCAATACTTGCATCTTTCCTATCGTTCTGATTGCTATTTCTCTTTGTCTACGTAATCTCATATTACATAAAACTTTCTGAGTACGTGTCTAGATTTGAATCTAGACTTAGGACTCTTGGCCTAAAGGTAGCTCCCACTGGTTTTACCAGTATAATGGGATAGGATATACAGCTATATGAACTATTTCTAGTCCCTCCAATACTGTCGAATCCAAGCTACTTTCATATGCATCATCATATGACGCAATGTACTCCATTTCCGTTGTTAAATCCGCAATGATAAACTGCCTGGAACACTTCCGCGGATACATGACATTTCTATTTGAAAATGTCACTCCTACTTGGAAACTTTCCAATAGTATTTTCTGTTTGGAACTCTTCCAACAGATAAATCTTCTATGAAACACAGCCAGTTCGTGATTTCAAATCACCTTGATTAGTTTGGAAACTGAAGTCTGTGTAACCCTTACACGCAACTCATTTTAAACTCCAACCACATGGAACATATCTTTTAGTCCTTCGCAAGTACTAAGGATGTTCTTTATGGCTATACAAGTGACTCAACTTGAATTGATTGCAAATGATCAGTCATACTAAAAGCCATGCGAAATGTCGGATTGAGTATAAATCATAGCGTAATAATTGATCCCGCCAGCGGAGGCAAAAGGACTCAATTATGATGTGTTCAACTTCCTTGAACTAGTCAAAGATCTTATCAATATAAGAATTTTGACTCAATGCTAATATCCTTTTAGATTTATCTCCATAAATCCAGATATCTAAAAGATGTATTCTACTTCTCCAACATCTTCCATCATCTAAAATGATCAATATGTCTCCACATATAAGACTGATGAAAACCATATTACTCCCACTAAACTTCATGTATAAACATAATTCCTCGAGATATCGAGAAATATTTTATGACATGATTGACACACTAATTCCAACTCTTTAGTGCTTACTTAAGCCATCCTCTTAAGCTTGCAAATTAACTTAGGATAGTTAGGATCTACGAACCCACAGGTGAATATAAAATATACTACCTCTTCTAGAATCGTATTCGAGAAGGTGGTTCTTGAGGTCCAATTGACATCATACTTTTATGATATGCTGTAATCGCTAAGTATATTCGAATGGATCAAAGAATTAAGGTTGGTGCAAAACTCTTTGCCTACCAAGTTATCTTTGATAACATTTTAATGTTCATCCATTCAAATTTCGATCTTAAAAATCAATTTACATTGAAGAGGTCGTACTTCTTCAAGTAAAAAATTTACCAGGTCACATACCTGACCATCATGCATGGAGTCCATTACGAATCGTATGACTCTAAGCCATATCAAGAAGTTGGGACTAAAAACAGTATTTTATAAGTCGCATATTAGAATTCATCACTATAAAGGAGCGATAAAATTCCACCTGACCTCCTAGGTTCCGAAGAAACAACTACTGAACAAGCAATGAGGAAAACTTTTTCCGGACCATATGCTCAGTTTGTGGCTCTTGAAACATTTGCTCCCACTCTGTCTTATCAAGAAATAATCGTATTTTTATTGAAAGACAGCATCGAGTCACAAACGCTTTGTTCTCGTGGTCAATGTGGGTATTATTGAGCACTTGTTTCCATTCAAAACTTATAAATTAGGTACGCTACCTACCCATATCGTATATGGAATGAAATCAGACTGTTTTAAATGTGTTTTAATATGTTGGGAAAAGAAATAGCAGACAAAAATATTAAGATCCCAAGGTTAGTCAAATGGCTCATTTTGACTTTGATAAAGACAAAACCATATCGTATAAGGTTCTGTTTCTCTATTCAACAACACCTTATCTAATAATGTGTTTTAGAGAAGTTAACTTGTGAAATCATTTCACAATACTTTTGGTGAAAATCAAAGTCAATACTTAGATATTTATGGTTACGATTTAGTCGTAAGTCTTTGATCTAATGCTCTAGTGGTTAACTACTTCTCATTGAAGTTCTTTGAACTTTTCAAAGATTTCTCTTAGCACCTCATTAAGTAGAATCAAACATAATATCTACTTAAATCGTCGGTAAATCAAGTGAAGTAATCAGTACCATCTCTGGTTGTGTTTGTTATTGGACCACACATATTCTAATGTAATAGGGCCAATAACTCACTAGTTCGATTTCCTTTTAAATAAAAAGGGCACGAATCATTTTGCCTTGAATACAAGATTCACACGCACCATAAGATTCAAAATCAGATGGTTTAGGGATAGTTGTCAATACTAGCCTCTTAATGTGCTACACAATCCAGAATTAAGATTAGATTAGGGTCACCAATTTTGAGCCTTTACAATCTATATGACAAGTAATTACTAGTTTAGGTTAAGAATATAATTACCTTTGATTGGTATGGGATAACCATTGACCAAGTATAGGCATAAAAAGATACAACGTTTGTTCTATTCAAAAAAAATGAAACAGTTGTGTCGTACACAAAAGTGGATACTATATTCTTTATTTAGAGGTTATGTACATAAGAACGTTTATTAAAGTATACCTCTAAATCCAAAACTAGATTGATTACATTATAACTTTTATATGTCTCTATAGAAATAAAACTACAATAGTTATATTTCCCTTGTAGGTCGACATTTAATTATGGTTAGTCGTCGCACGAATCATTATTATATGTATTGAATACATTGATGAAAACCATAATAGGTATCTAATACCCAAAAAATTGCATTTAGCAAAATAAATGTCGATCATATAGATTTTATGGGTGAAAAATTACACCCTATTTCTAACTCTTTAGAAAACTTTGGGAAGATTCTTTTCTTGTGTTCTACACTGTAAAATAGAATCGTCAAAAGTTGGGTTCGACACCTTGCTTGGGTTTTGACTTTACTATTCAAAATAGTCTTGCCTTTATCCCTTGCCTTGTGTCAAAGTCGAGACAACCTACTCTTGAACCTCGTCTTAACAATTAAGAATATAAACATCATTCTTAGTGCTCCCACTCACTTTCATGAATCTCTACTTAGACAAGTATATTGGAATTATTGTGAAGACTATTCTTCATTTCATTCATGGTTTTACCTTCAAAAGGATAAACCTTTCATGAAGTGATTACGGTATTTGGTTGTTCACGATTTCAAATAAATCGATTACCCTAGTCATCCCAACTGATTTGGCCTCTTTTGAGGTAAGCCTCGATAAGGAGTATAATGACGACATACCAAAATACAAATATTTTCTTTGGAGCAAAAATTGATTGTACCATTGTTATAAGAAGGCGTCACTAAATATTCAAAAAACGCTTTTAACTAAGTGTGACTTATTCATTTACTCTTCATAAGAGACATTTGCAATGGTTAATATGAGGATCAAAAGATAAAATTCATTTTGTCTTTAGCTATGGTGGTATAAACGGAGATTGCAATCAAAATGCTACCGTATAAAATAATGGAAACCTTTTCCACTATTGAACGGATTTATAAGTTCAAAGAAGAAAAATAATTGTCATTGCGCGAATAAAAATAAATATCAACGGAAAATAAACATTCATTGCTTATATATATTTTACTTGTAAAAACAATTTTAACCAAGTCACTCATATAATGACCCCTCACGAAATTACATAAGTGATTCCAAGACCCATCTTTAGACAAATAGTCATCGCATTCTACCTTTATCTAAAAATGTAATCAATACTTGACTATTCTACACTTAGAACTCTTGGTTTGACGGATTTCGACTAACTCCATCTCCTAGTCCCCAAGATCCGCTTATCTCGTTAGTCCAACCATTTGGCTTGTTATCCGCATCACCCTCTTACCCGAGTAAAGGGACCACGAGCGTAACTGTAGCCCTAATGAACACGGTGTTCATAGTGTTACTAATTGGTAGGCTAAATCTCAATTTTTTAAGTTATGTGGAGAGGTCTTTTCAATTTTGTATTAATTTCCCTATAAGCGAACTAAGTCGGTGATGTGAATACCGTTGAATGACAATACCGGAAATACCATGCATGTGTGACGATTTTGCATTAGCGAAAATAAGCAACAGCCAGCAAACAATAAAATCCTAGTAGGCCACCTAGCTAATCAAAATAAGTAAGATAGTTACCAATTCGGAAACCAACTCTTGGTCCCTTGCTCTCATCTTGTACACTTCCAAAATGGCACCTCTTGAGGGAGTCACCGGTCCCTTCTTAAAATAATTTTACAAATATACAATTATACAAATTCCTATTATACATTTATTCTATAAAATACAATTTATTAACTTATGCAAACGGCGATACGAGAATCGCATAAAGTCACAACCAAAATGTTATTCCTTACATTACTGGTATACGAAAAAGTAACTAGGTCATAACATGTCAAAATTTGCATAAATTATTAATAAATGGACAATTCATTCATTCACTGCATAAATAAAATAAATTGCTGCAAAATTCTTGCCAAAATCGTCCTAAGTTCAATTCATGCTCATTGTAGCTCGATTTCTTCCGGGATTTATTGATTTTTAACCATTAAAAATCATCATCAACTTTTAAATCTCATTTAAACTCAAACTAATTAACTAAACTGATTTAGAACCCAAAATTAGTCACTACTAATTTTATTGGTCATTAATTAGATCGATTTGATTTCATTTGCTAAATATTACGGTTTAATCATAACAATTATGAAATAAAACAAAAATAAAATATAAACATCATAAAATTTGAAACCAAAAATTTTGTACATTCTGGAAAATTTCCAGGAACTATAAAAATAAAAAACATTTGCCCAAAAATTTAAATTAATTTTATGAACAAATAGCTTTGTATTTAATGGTTTTATCAAATAAAAACATTAGATATAGTAAAATAGTGAAACAAATTATGAAATTTCACCAAGAGTATCAACATCAGAATGTAAAATGTACAAAAAAATTTCAAGACCAGAAATGGACGTTTCAATTTTATGAACATTATAATCTCATATTATCGACTTTTATCGTATAAAAATCAATAAACATGCAATACATAAGTAAAAGTCACGAAATTTTACATACAATATTTAAGAAATGTATGTGAGATCATATTAAAATTTCATGGCCAGAATCAACATGAAACTATTTTTAGTTAACTTTTAACTCATAAAATGCATGTTAACTCGGTTTAAACGCCACAAATCAAAATAAATAGCAAATTAATCCCTAAAATCACGAAATTTGACCACAAACATTTTGAGGTCAGTAGGTATACATGCACCAAACATTTTTGTCAGAATCGTATTTTAACTCAAAATCTTTGATTTATTAGTTATCTTATAACTTTAACAAAAATGTCCAAAATGAACATGCATGCTACAAGCTAGCTCTGATACCAATTGAAAGTCCATAGAACTTAATTAGACTCCTCTAATTAATTTCCAAATTACTTTCTAATTTAGTTTATAATGATCTATGTAACATGCATGCAAATATAAAGACATTTATATAAAAGAAGAAATTTCCTCACATTGATATGGAAATTATATGGGCACAACAAGAACTCCTTCTTGTTGTTCTTGAGCTATAAATATGGATGAACACATGAAATCTCCAAACTAGAAGACCTCCTTCAAGTTGCACCAAGATTAACCCAAAT
Organism: Heliosperma pusillum; assembly: GCA_022085475.1. Classification (NCBI taxonomy): domain Eukaryota; kingdom Viridiplantae; phylum Streptophyta; class Magnoliopsida; order Caryophyllales; family Caryophyllaceae; genus Heliosperma; species Heliosperma pusillum. The sequence continues at coordinate 26,321 of JAIUZE010005684.1, forward strand.
AATCTACTCTTATTATTAACTAGATAATAAGATAGATATAATACTACTAATATTATGACTATATTACTACACTAGTAATACTAAGTAAATATTAGTATATGAGAGTTTTTAGTGAGAAGAAGAGTTTTTAGAGAGAAGTTAAACAAATTGAACAAAAATGAAGTAAGTAGAAAAATGAACACAATGCCCATTTTAAGGCCATTTGGCCGGATGTTTTAGTCCACAATTAGACTATTATTTTGTTCAATTTTTGTCACATGCATTAGAGTGGAGTGTTGTAGTATATATGATGATTATTCTTACTTGTAATGTCACTTTCATAAGTAACTAAATAGTAAAAACAAGAACTAAAATCATCACCTTTGAGCTACAACATAACCGGCCCATTTTGGCCTAGTTGGATCCATTTTGATTTTTGATATTTGTCTCACAAATACTTATTGAGCATATGGTTAATTATCTTGTATAATTAAGTGTTAATTTGATCATATAACAATTATATGACTCAATTAAATAAATAATATGTACTTAACATTTTAAGTAATATTTTACCATTATATCAATATATAATGGGTCTCACAATGCTTAGTTAATTTATTTTACAACTCCTTGTAAATATAATTAACTAATTACCTCTATTTCAAAACCTCAACTAATTTAGTAATTTAACGATTAATTACTAAGTTAAATCTTATTTAATCATATTAAAATAAGATATAAATTTATTAGTCAATTATCGCATAATTGAAAAATAGTTTACAAATCGAATTTGAGTTCTTAACTCACTTTCTAATAATTAACTCTCGTACATATCGAATATATGTAATGTACTAATTAACTGTATCGTATACAAATAATTAGTTACTATTTGGATTTCATCCTTTAGGTGTGACCGAAAGGGATCAGTTGATCACCGCCGTCAAACGACAATAACGTCAAACTCTAGTTAGCCAACCGTTATTGATTTACGTTAATCAACTGACTAATCATATATATAGTCAATAATTATCCCAATTATATTCCATAATAAGATTTATTATGTGGCGCACTATTGTGGAGGACACCTACTCCAACAATCTCCCACTTGTCTGACACAAGTGTGCGTCACCGATTCTCTTGTCTCTTTATCAATAAGTTCAGTTCAGCTTCTATAAATTCAGCTCATAAAAGTTCCAACAACTTTAACTTAACTTATACTTCCTCTGTTCTCCCATGATGTTCCCATTTTATTAAAATATACCTCACATATATTCACAAAATGGGTACATCCTATGAGAATTGAGGAAGTATAAAATTATTTATGTTAGACTTGTTAACAACTTATTAATTAAAATTAACATAGATTTATAAAATAAGACAATCCCGTAAGACGATTCACTTTGATATGTAAAATAAGCTTTTCATTTAATGCTAATATATGAGTTGTCTTTTCATATATTAGGATTGTCTCACATTGTGAGATCGTTTCACGTTATTTATTGTTAAATTAACTAGTTATATACCATTTATTTATTTATGCTTTCGAGTTAAATTGATGGTCATTCTATAGTTAGCCTCCTATAAATTTTTAAATAACACTAATCTTTGGGTTAGATGTACAACTATATTTATTATGACAAATATTTGGTAAAAAAAGATGGAGATGAAAAAGAAAGAGAAGAGGAAAATGATTAAATGAAAATTGATGATTACAAAAAAGATGTAATAAGTGTAACATAATCTACTATATACTAAAGATGAAACATTTAGAGGGCTCCTATTGGTCCCTGATTTTTAGGAATTGAATTCTTACTTTTTTGTTGAAGCACCTTCCTTTCAGCATTTCATTATTCTCTCTCATATATTTTCATTAACTACTCTATTTTCTATACTTTCATCAAATTTCATTAATTACTCTATATCCTATACTTTCATCAATGAATTCATTACATTAATTCATTGATTTATCAATTTACAAATTAAAAAAAAAAAGGCTACCCGAGTATTGTTTTTTATTTTCGTAGTTTATTAAAAAAAATCCGATAAAAAAAGTGCCAAAGATTTGATTGTAATTTCTAAACAAAAAAATACAGAAATTATTTTTTAACATCAATCATTTACTTTTATATTACACTTCATTTTTATGTTTGAGGAAATAAAACTTAAAAATATGAGAATTTGTGTCTTGAGATGATTATTAGCATAATTTTAAAATAGAAAATCACTAAAAATGATGTATATGGGGGAAAATGTTAGTATTATAATGAAAACAGATTTATTATCATCAAAAAATGGATACAGAAATCCGGTTGAAATAAAATAACAAAATTTAGAATTTAAATATATTTTACAGTGATTAGATCTGGAGCTTCAGTTAAAAAGAATACCTGAACTGAGTCCATAATAAATCACAAAACGAATATTAATAAGAGAGATTTAAGCGAACAAAATAGTGGAGAGTTTAAAGGTTTTATAAATAAATGTGCTGGACTGGGTATTATTTGGGACATTCATGTATGTTTATCAATGGTTAGAATAATAAAAGCAGGAAGTAATTTTTAAACTATTTTAGTAATTTAGATCCTCCTTATTTTTTATAAACAAATCTAATTTTTTAGTGATATTTTAGTAATTTAGATCCTCCTTATTTTTTATTATTTTTATATACTTTCAACGAGTTGGATTATATTTTGTAAACTATTGAGTGTTGCAAGTGTTGATGAATGATGAGCTTAATGGGGAATAATGAGAAGAAATGAATAAGAAACGGAAAAGATGCTAGCTTGATTTTTAGATTGTTAGTTGTGGTTTTTAATAACCATTTTAATTTTTAGACTTTATTTTTAAGGTGTTTAACAATTTTAATTGTGTTTACATTTCCAGAAATATTGAGTAATTATTAATATATTATTATTATTTATTTTATAACTTTTTGTAAATTATATGATACTCATACTCCCCGTATAGATGATAACTTACATGTTTTCTATAAATTTAAGTAGCAAACCCGTGCAAATATTGCACGGGTTTAAAACTAGTATATATATAAAGAGAAACTGTTATTATCTTATTTTGTATTTTATACCAAATATATTTTTTTTGTTAATATATCTTTAAAAAGTGTAATAATAATATTAATAATGTTAAGTTAAATTAATTTAAGTTAACTTTAAATACTATAAGTTAAGTTAAAAAAAGTCCAGCTCCTATAAGTGCAGTTCAGAAAAGTTCAGCTCCTATAAATTCAGAAAAGTTCAGTTCTAAAAAGTTAAGCTCCTATAAGTTTAGTTTTGAAAAGTTAAGCTCCTATAAGTTAAGTTCTGAAAAGTTAAGCTCTTATAAGTTTAGTTCAGAAAAATTCAGCAAAATTAAGTCCGAAAGAACGGGGCCTAAATCCTAAATGACTATAACTATTTTTTTTCTTGTAAATATTTAATTTTAAATTTCTTATAAGATAGTCTGGCATGAGAACTTGTTAAAGACATGTATGTATATACTTCACGTCTTCATTCCTACACCCATGATTATTACTTTAACTTGTATTTGACCCATCGGGTTGAACGACCATGTTAGATTTCGATCATAAATAACGAGTCAAGATTTACAAGGTCTTTGACGTTAAAAAACAGGTCATGTAGGGTTGAGTCGGACAAAGACCCTCTCCATTTCTTTTCTCTCCATTACCTTTTTAACAATCGTATAAACTCGCGGTTGAGTCAGGTTTGTCTAGCAGCAATATATATAAGAATATAACGTGTCAAATTTCCATTGGGTGATCTGACGTCGTTAGAAGAGTTGAAACAATAAAAGCTTGTAGTAGCAAGAAGTCATCAAATTCCAACCAAAAGTAGCAAACTCACCCAATTCAGCGCGCGCGAAACAAAATCCACCACCCCATTCTTTCTCTTCTCCACAATCATATTCCGCAGATTACATGACATGACATGATACCTTCCTGATTCCTAATTCTCCTTCAACAATGGCGTCTCTACTCTCTCTCTTAAACGGCGAGAGAGCTGTCGTTTTCTTCCTTCTCACGCGTATTCTGTACTCCGCCCCTTTCTCTTCTCTCTTCTTCGAATCATTTGCTCTTTCTCTCCTCGCTCTCCTCGCTCTTTTCCTCGAGATCTCTCTTCAGAATTCTCCTTCTTTAATCACTTTCCGCACCAGGTTAGCTCTTTTTTAATTATTTATTTAATTTCTAATTTCGTTATACTCAACGTTTCTAGGGTTTAGGAATTCTATTGAAATTGATGCTGAAATTGTTGTTATAGGCCTGGTGCGTCGTCGGGGACATTGCTAGGAGCAGTTACATTGCCTGCTTTGATGCTTTCTAAGTTAATTCAGCTCTCCAGAGGATTGCCATTGGCTCAAGTTACGCCAACAGGTATACCCTTTTTCGTATGTAATAATAGATTCAGGACTTGTGTGTACAAGTAAAACGTTCCTTCCCAAAAATCTGCCTCCTTTTTTTATTAATGAATCAAGCTTATTGCCCAAATTCAGCACATAATTCCCTCAAATCAAACATTTTTACGTTTTTTGTGTTGTTAACAAACGAGTAAGGCTGCATATAGGCCCCCCCCCCACCTACCTTACCTTAGGCGGGAGAGGCAATGTTGGTTGTTGTTGTGATATTTTTTTACAGATATTTGTTTGCTGCAGTTTGCTAAGTTTATTAAATACCCGTAATTTCAAACACAGTTCTCCCAACAAGTTGGTCAATAAGTTCAATTGCTTTACTTGCCTGGAAGGGAACGTTAAATTTCCGTTAAGACTTTTCTTAATGCTTGATTATATTAGCTGAGACCAAGAACATTAATGTGTGATAGAGGTAGGCAATGAGGATGTTTGACTATATTAGCTGAATTCTGAATTCCTCAATTGCTCTTGTTAAGAGATTGTAAAGAAACAACTCTGACAGAGCATTAACCAGTTAACACTCCCAGAAAGGCATGACTCGTGAGAATTGCTAAGGTTGAGTCACAACTAGAAATCTATCTATGGAAAAATTCCAGCCATCCCAACATTCTATTCATCATGTAACCGTGTACTTTACGTCTATACGGTAAGTGTATTGGCAGTACCTTGAGGCCGGGAACTTTCAAGTTTCAACAGCCAATCAGCATTTCCTTGGGCCCACCTACAAGCCATCTCCTCCTAATAATTTCTTAGATGAGGATTTACAAGTACATTGAAGCTATAACTTCTGTTTTTAGGGTTAGTGGTAATTCATTTACTTCGTTTATCACTTTATCCCCATTCCAAAAAATTTGGTCTTGTATAACTTGAGCTCTTTTTTGAGAAAATGTGCAAATAAAGCATGGTATATTGCAGATGGTATTATATATCACTATTATGTCTAGATCTCCGAGTTGATTTTTCTATCCCAATCTTGATCATCACATCACAAATGAGGCTGCCTTAAAATGTGGTTTCAGAAATCTTCAAACCCTAGAAAGCGGCCATTATCTGCTGCTTTGTCATGGATTAAATACCATGGTCCGCCTGTTACTTTGAAATATTCCAAGTAGAACTTACACAAATAGTTTTCCAAGGGAAGTAGTGTCTTTGACATAGGTGATTATGAGTTTCAATTATGTATTACTCCTTGAATCCATTTTGAATTAACAAAGATTTCGACAATGTGCAGATTTTCAATATGAGAAGTTGCTCTATTGGGCTGCATATATGAGCTGTTTCAGCGTGCTTCTGTTTGTCGGCCATTTTGTTCAGCAATTAGGCCGCAGCATTCTTGTGGTGAAGCTTGGCTTTGCTAGCGCAGTGTTATCTGCTCTAGGCTACATAGCTCTTCAACTTGGTGATTCTTATTCTGGTACGTTTGATATGAGTACAAATATTGTGCCCTTACAATGGAATGATACAGAATCAGTGTAGTTTGCTGCTTCTTTTGTATTTTTTTGACATAGGTCCCACTTGATTCTTACAAAAATTTAGACTGTTGTATGATTGGTTCTTTTTTATTTTCAAGGGTTGCACCTGGTAATATTATTTTTCTGGATGCTGGGCCATGGAGTAGCTGCCATGAAGTTGATTCAGCACATTTTTTGCAGTTTCCCGTCATGTGCTTCTATAGGTATATGATTTACTGGTCTTTGTTCCACCTTTTTTTTGCCTCATTCACTGAGATAAGAGAGACTACCTTTACTATTTGTCTATTGCACTGCCCTTTAGAGTTTTCTCTTTTAAATCAGATTTTAAATAAGTTTCACAAGGATGCTTTGTTGCCTTGATAATTAAAATGATCTCTGTATTTTATCAATAATCCTGACTTGTAATGAAAATGTAGCTTTTTTTGTTAGCACATAGTTTCTATATGTGCTTATGCATTCTAGAAATTTCTATATTTACTGAGGTCTGTGCTAAAGATGATAGACTGCACTTTGCAAGTCATTTATTGATGGGAAATGATTTAGTCAGCAGTATCTGCTTTTACTGTTCGGACTAAGATTAGACCTGTTATAATTTTAACCGACTCATAAACTCCAGTCGAGTCAGACCGTTTTCTCCAGGGTCAAGAACCAAAAAACTTGACCCGTGACCCAATTGACCGCACCCGAAATGACCCGTTAATTAAGGTTGAAACCGACCTGACCCGCTCGACCTCGACAAGTCAAAGATAAATTTATGTTAGATGTGAATTTAAAACATACAAGCCAGAAATATTAATAAAATATTAATATTTATATATTATTTGAAATAATAGTTTAATTAATTATTAACTTGAGTACTTTAAATTCCAAACACGAAAAAAAAAAACAATTTTATAAAAAATATTAATTAAAATAATTTAATTGCTATAATAATTTCAATATAATAACTGGAAACAATGATTATGATTAAAATATTTTTATTAAATACTCCCTCCGACCCACACCAAAGGTAACACTTACTATAAACGGACGATCCAAAATTCCAAACCAAAAGTAACATTCCTTATTTGGCCCAAAACACTACCAAGTTGTCCTTATGCCCATTTGATATTTACACAAATGCCATTACATGGCCCACCTACCAACCCACAATTACATGGCCCACCTATTTTTCCCTCTTTACCCTTACTTTTCCCCCCTTTTCTTAAATTCTCTCTACCTTTGGTCTGGGTCGGAGGAGGTGTCACAGGACTATTTTTGGCGTATTCTGACCCGTCCGACCCGTTCCACAGGTCTAATCTAGATGCACCTTGAAAATTTCAATTTATATAGAAAACCTATTACCGAAGATTCTGGCAAAAAATGATGTGAAAAGATCAGTCAGAATTTCAAAGAAACAAAAGATACTTGGAAATGCGGTTGGCTCACCAGTATGTTTAAATTCTCAATTAGAGACTTCATACGACTAGAATATTTTGGACCTCTTACACGAGTTTTTTCTTCTTCTCAATTCCGTGATTCTAAATGGTGCTTGCTATTTCCACTGTATCAAATCACTGTCAATCAGCAAGAGCTGTTTGATATAGATGTTACTGTATATCGTATATCATGTACGCTCTATCGGTTACCCTGCTAAATGCATGTTTCAGTTGTACTTTCCTTGTTATAGGAGAGGGACTTTTGGTGACAGTTGGTCTTACTACATATGCTGGAGACATGCTTAGGTCTACATTGATGAAGGTTTCTACCTTAAACATGTAATTGCACTTGTAGATTTTCTTCTTATTTCTATCCATCAATTTTAATTAAAGGCAGTGTCATGTACTAAGCAGATAATGCGCCACTTCATATCATCAGAGGTGATTTCTGCGCAATACATCATAAAAAGAAGTGAGATAAGCACCATCATTCAGGTAGATTACTTTCCGTTTTTTTGTTTGATTGAGTTTGTTAGGTTATTATGTCTACACAAACAATTATGGCATTCTCAGAAACTTTATGTTATCCTTCACTGAAGGTTTATTTGCTTGGCCTTCTACTCTTTCCTTTGATTTTGAGATTTTGTCTCCAAGTTGTCGATCGCTGTACCAAGTCAAGGATTCAGAGTGAGAGTGGGAAATCCATTTTGTTCTTTACACTGCTGGTTATTAGCTCAACTGCAGTTATTCCCTTGTGGGCACAATTTGTTCATGATTTTCAAGTGCATCCTTTGCTATGGTAAGGCCACATTCTTCTGCGGTGCTTACTTTGTTCTTCTCGCTTTCTTTGTTAATGTCGTAATAGATCTATAGTTAGCCAAAATCATGAAACGAGAAGGTGAAATGAAATATATGAATATAATATTGTGCTTTGGTCACCATTTTCTGCATATTGTTTCTTGCGTAGGTTATGTATTCTTCTTACCTTTACAATTCTTCTTGGTTAAGGGATGATAAGCAGATTTTGTCTTACATAGTAGACCCCGACTTACAGTTGTATCTATATGCTATGTTGCTTCGGCTTTTCACTTCTAGACCTTTAGTATTCTATCAGTGTCAACACGGCATATCATGGATATGGGTATGGATTCTGTACCAGACACTTATTAGTCTTACACTTCTCCAAAAAGAGCTAAGCTAGAAAGACTTGCACCACAAAAATAGAGGAAGAGAGTACATTACATTTAGTACGTACTATACTTAATGATTTTAAGTCACATTTTTCAAACTTCTTTCCGTTATACTGAAATGTTTCAAGTATAGAAGCGTATTTTTGCTTTGAAGATGTGTCTCCGCACCTGTATCCTCACCTATCTAAAAAATTTTAGTCATGCAGAGTCCCAATCTCGGTCGATATGTCTTATATCGCCTGAGATGCAGGAGTATCAATGGCTGCCAATATGAGATAGTACCAAGTAAATTAATAATAGGAAAAGACCGGTCAAGACGTCTGACCTATAGCGTGTGCTGGCCAACTTGGCCCGATATAGGTGACCAAGTTGCACCATTACTGCGACCGTTATCGTGACAAATACCGCAAATTGAAACCATTTCATTTCGAAGAAAGGCTATCAGCGCTAATTTATGAATAGTATTCCGACTTTTGGATATGTACCCCGCATCCGACACGCGTAAGTCGCACCTAAGTCAGAGTTGCATACCCTATAGGTTTTGGTTGCCTTATGTGGTGTGAAAGATAATGCTTATATGTCGTGTAATAGCTAGGAAGAGTAGGGGGTGTACAAAACTATAAGTTGTGTTTACATTACCGCTGCATACCAGCTGTCAATATTTGTTCTTACACAGCTTTATTAGAAGCAAAAGGCACACATCTGGACTTACTGCGCACACATTGTTTTCAAAAGTATTAGGTTTCAGCTTAGTTCCATATTCCAAGGACAACTTAAAATTTTGAGCAAATGTGTTGTGTGTGTACCCAACTATTGATATGGAGAGTATATCTTGACTTCATTTATCTCTTGAGCAGGGTCTTTTCATTTGTTTTCTCTGAACCATTTAAGAGACTGTCTCTGTGCATGTACTGGGTGGGTGTCATTTGTGTCTCAGTTCATCGATTTTACAACATTTCCAAAGGCAGTAAGGTAGAAAGGATCCTCCTGCGAAAATATTATCATTTGATGGCTGTTGCTATGTTTGTTCCAGCCCTTATTCTTCAGGTATCCAATTTTTTCCTTATAAAATCTCTAGTGTGTGTGTGAAATATATAAGCGATGCCTAATGTTTTCTTTTCTTCAACTTTTTGCAGCCAAATTTTCTGAATCTTGCTTTTGGTGCTGCATTAGCAGTTTTCTTAGTTTTGGAAATTATTCGTGTAAGTTCTACTTATATGTTATGTTTTTGTATCTTAAATAAATAATGATGATTAATACTCCTTCTTAAAGCTGGTAAAAGTTAACCTGCTCGTAGAACCTAAAAAATTGGTGAACCATGGGCAGCCAAATCAATAACTGATTAGGTAAACCGTGAAAATTTAAAACTTGCAGTAAGAAATGAAGTTGAACAAAGATTATATGAAAGAAGAATTATGTTTTATAATTGAAAGAAGATTGATGGTTACAACTTCCATAGTTCTCTTGATTCCATCGCTAAGGGATTTGGGTTTTGGGTAGTACTTATCTTGTGTTATTATCGACTTCTCATAGGGAGTTGATGGGGCCTATTAAACCCCGTATTTATTGTTGCAGATGGCTTAGGGGGTAAGAGTATAAAATTATTCTCTGTATTAAAAATATTATCTTTCCCCATACGTTGCCATTTAAGGCGCCGCTGCAATGTTGTTGAATTGGAATTCTCATTATGGGAGTATAATCATTATTCTTTACCAAAAAAGGGAGTTAAATGAATTGGAGCGACCTTGGTGAAGTTGCCTCAAGGAATTTGTGGATAATGTTTTGTGAAGGAGAGATATAAACAATAATGACTTGCTATAGATCGACCAAGAAATGTATAATCTATGCTCATTATGAGTTTAAGACAATTTAGACAGGTGACTAGTGGATGTTAGTGACCCAACATGAACTAAGAATTATGTGCAATAACTTTTTGTAAATAAGCCTTTTTAATGTTGCTTGAAACTACTTTATTCGGTTCTTTGCTTACGCTTTTAATACATATGACAGATTCAAACTTCTTATCCTTTTATATTAGAGGCACTTCTTATCTTGTTTTTGTACACATCTGCATATCTCCATAGGTTAGTCCATCTAAATCTCATTGTTGATGACGCCATGGGTCATGGCTTCTTAGCTTTTGGTCTTCTCCATGTTATGTGCCTCTCCATTTTATGTAGATATTTGCATTAAAACTCTTGAAACATCCTGTTGGAAATCCTATCCAATAAATTCAAACTCCCATGATGGCCATAGAAAACTTGTTAACCGTAATTTCCATAACCACCTTCTCTTTCTTCATTATTTTCTGTTTCACTGATATTTTATCAAGAATGGGAAAAATAAACTATGAAGTAGAAGGATGGGTAAGATGGGAATGAGAGAGCAAAGAAAAACGCTCTTAAAACTTCAATTGAATAAGGTGTCTCATGAAAGCAATAGGTTGAGTAAGAAAGTTGGAGTGAGATGGGGTAGGTCGTGATGTGGGGGGACAAAGGAGATACTAAGAGTCTGCATGGATAAAGGACGTAATTAAAAAAATTATTGAGAAAATACATTGCCATACAAATTAAATAACTTCAGCGAATGGGACCAATTGTGGTTTACATTCATAAAAGAATACCACAATACTACCTATGTTATTATGCTCAGAGACTTTACCTATTTATTAGTCTCTTTCACTTGATTTTAGCTATATCATAATTATTAGTTCACTTGCTGATCTCCATTTGTGTGGAACAGGTATGGAGAATTTGGCCTTTGGGGGAGATGATCCATGGTTTCATGAATGCTTTTACTGACCATCGCGACTCTGATCTTCTTGTTGTTAGGTAAGAATTCTTATGCATCATAGGTGGAGGGTGGATGGTACTGCAGTAAGCTAGGCAATTAGCAGTCACTGATATCCTAGTTTTATTCTCTTTCAGCCACTTTTCTCTCTTGTTGGGATGTGCTTTGCCTATGTGGATGTCATCAGGTTTTAATGACCGACCACTTGCACCATTTGCTGGAATTCTGAGCCTTGGAATTGGAGATACAATGGTTAGTTCGGCTGCGATGAGATTTTGTTAATGCTGCTATTGAGATCACTGAATAGGTCTAACTAGGCTACTCAAAGCAACAAGAGAAAATAAAAAAATTTCAGAATACAAGTTTTTCAGTTTGATTGCCTGTTTCTTTGTTGTACGACTTGGAGTTGAATTTATCTCCTTAATACCAATGGAGCCAAAGACTCATTACTTTTTGGTTCTGGGTTATGATTGAATAAATCAAGATGGCTCACTAATGGGGTTACGCTTCTCTCCAGTGAAGTAATGTAGTAGGTCCTTCGAGTGAAGTAGTAGGTCCTTCAATGCAGTTCTCGAAGCAATTTTCATATTGGGTCATTCAGAAACAACGTCTTTGTGTTGCTAATACAAGGGTAAGGCTGCGTTCATCCGACCCCCCTCCCTTACCTCGCATTATGCGGGAGCCATTGAGGCACTGAGGTAATGTTGTTGTATGATGGATTCTTCTGTATAGTTAGTAGGAACTATTTACAGTATGCCTTTTACGCATTGATTTATCCACAAACTTTGTGGCTAAGCAAGAAAGTAAAGATTACAAGTCTAAGAACTTTTTTTTTCCTTGGTAGTTCATTTACGGGTTTATTATCCCTCTCTTTTTTCATTTGTTTATGGTTAATGGAACTATTGCACGTCACGGTGTTTTGATATTTGGTGGTTATTATCTATCTAAATAGGCATCCATGGTTGGCCACAAGTATGGTGTACTAAGGTGGAGCAAGACAGGCAGTAAGTCACTGTACAGTATATACGGTAGCATTTATCTGTTGGATTAACGTTTCATTTGGATATTCAAATCTCTAAAACTTTTACGTGTCTCTACTTTGTGTGGTCAGAGAAAACCATTGAAGGCACGGCTGCAGGCATCACATCCGTCATGGCAGCATGCTCTTTCCTCCTACCGCTTCTGGCATCTACCGGATATATACAGGTATTTGTCATGCTACATACTCTATAACATGCTCCTGCATTGGATTTTGTTTGCACAGAAACTTGTGTGGGGTGGTTATTACATGTGAGACCACCGCGTTAACCTTGTAAGTGGGCACAAAAACGTATATGACACGTTCTTACAGGAGAGACCAACCATGTAATTAAATGAATAATATACAAGTATTTGGATCGTCTCACGCCTCCTACAAGACTCACAAGTCACAATCATTAAATGAGGAATACGTAAAGATTTGGGTTTACCTCACATGTGAGAGTGAGGCCGCCTTATACAAGCGTCACCATTTTATGTGAAATGAGATTTACATTGATCAAACATTTATGAAAATTGTGCAGAACTGGAGCTCACTTATAGTAGCAGTAATAGCAAGTGGGTTGTTGGAAGCTTATACAGCACAACTAGACAATGCCTTCATCCCATTAGCCTTCTATTCTCTCTTGTGTCTGTAACTTAGACCACTGTTCCGCATTCTGTTGGACCTGTAACAAGAAGCTCGTTGGAACAATCTTCTTATATACAATAGACTAACCTTCTACCCGGCCTATAACGTACTCTCGGTCGCTGTGTACATCCTCCTCTCTGTAGAGTAACACATCAGGTTTATGGGATTCCATAACTCCTGATATAAATTAGGTTGTTCTTTGTATATGAGATTAGCCTTGCATCTAAGTATACAGTAAAAAATGTAGTATAGTTGTAAATGATGATTTTGTTCGGGTTACTGATTTTTTTATGAGAACTGTTGCGAATTTGTTAGTTACTGGCATGTTGAATGGCTGATTGCACAGCGGTGCATGGTTGTCAGGAATTCGATGAACTCTTGAGTATATGTATATCAATAATAGCAGCCCTTGATCAGCATTTTTGACAATAGTTCTAAATATTTTTCTTTTATATCTTGTTTTTTATTTTTTGGTTTATTCATGGTTAAAGTTTGAAAACTAAGGATTTTTTAATGTAAAAAGATAAACAAATGAAAAAAGGGTCCTGATTTTCGCAGTACACATTTTACTCATTATAGTGCATTGTTGACAATTTATACCCTTCTCATTTCCTAATCTTATTTTCCATCTCTAACCTCTTTCTAATCTTTTATCTCTAATGTCAACATTGATTCATCTAAAATTTCACAAAACATATACTTATTTCGTTGTTGTCGACATCGAGCACGGATGTCGTCGGTGTCCAAAACCTCATGCTTGCCAATACCCCCTTCTTGGTGGGGAGGTGGGGCGGTTCGCTGCCGTTTGGGATGCGACGGTAGTGGTGCGCCGGTGGGGATGTGTCGGTTGAGGAGCTAGCGGTGGGGGGTTGGCAGTGGTGATGCGGTACCATTTGCGGTGCTGCAATACTACATTGAGTATTATATTGTTGCACTGTGGTCTGTGTACTGCATTGAGTATTACATTGAATATTGTGATTATTCATTGTGTACTAAATGTAGTATTATATCGAGTGTGCTATTAGTTATCCACGTAGTCACTTTGTCGGCCGACCGTCTAACCCCAACTCCGACCATCCCTCTCCGTCACCGCCAGTACTAAATAAAAACCTTAACAATTTAATAATTTAGACGTAAAACCGTAATTAAAAAGAAACAGAAAAATTAAAATATAATAAAGAGTCAAATTTATTAATATTAGATTAACGTATTAAATACTCACTCTATTCAAGTCCAAACACAACATTTCTCTTTTACACGTTTGCCAATGCACGAATTGTAACGTAAATATCTCGAGTTTTACTTTATAAAAAAATATAAAAATTTAATAATCTTATTGTACATATAAAGGCGAATCAAACAAGATCTCACGTGACCATATTTTATCTTACATATTGCAAGAAATCGTAAAGATTCTCTTCACTCATGAATAGTGTTAAAAAAAGAAATGTTGTATTTGGACTTGAATAAAGGGAGTACATGTTTTTCATTTAAATAATCGTTCATACCCGAAAAATTATTTTATGGAGTTTGACGTAAATTAAGGCGTAGAGAGGAGGTAGAAGGAATTTGCTTTGATGTGTTTTTTTGTGAAGGGTAGCAAATGGAAAGTTTGGTATAAAAAATGCTAAAATGAGTAAAAAATGTACTGCGAAAATAATAAACTCCAATGAAAAAAACATCCAAAATTAAAATAGGTAAATAAATGGCCGTAGGGAAAAGGACATCCTTATATATTTGATACCCCTAACAATTTCATGTATCTCCTACAACCAACCACCAACGCTCTTCTCTAGCAACCAACCTCCTTGCATCATGTCTCCAACGCCTTCTAATTGTTCAAGCAATTGAAACTTCTAGGAACCGTTCATAGGAATTAACTCCCTTCATAGAATTCATGTGAATCGGTAAAAACAGTTGGTTATTACCATATAAATTGAAATTGACCAATTACCTATGGCTATGAGAAGTTGGTAAATCCTCTATTCTGTATAGCAGTGAGCATTCTTTAAAAGCTGAATATTTTTTTTTTTGGATTTCGCACATGATTTGGCAATCAAATAAGTATTATTTTCCAATTCATACAATTTTTCAATATCTATGTGATGTTTTATTGTGGACAACCAAGCAAACAACTAAACTATCATAAATATTTCAGACTTTAAATTACTCTATTTGTTCAATCTAATCCGGAGGAAATGGAAACTGGAAAGTACATGAGGAGAAAGATTCTACATTTGCGCGGGTGTTTAGATTTTTTTTTTTCCTTACCGAAAATGAAAATTAATGAACTGATTTGACATTTTCAATAACTAATAGGATAAATAAAGTGTAAAACAGATTCTAAATAAATAATCAATCAATATATATATATAAAAGAGGCTTTTTTCGAGCAATTCTATTGGTCAACATCATCTTTTTCAGTTTTTAGAAAGTATATTTTAAGATCTTACAAGATTACGAAAAATATCTTATGTAATATTTCTAATATCACAACTATTATTTACGTAAGAAAATTTTTTGATCATCAATATAAAAAAAAATATAATGTAAAGCATTTCAAAACTTACATATTTGGATTCGTAGCGAAAAATGCTTTCATTATAGTATAAATTTTATATTTGTTTACTACTATATTGTTGATAATATGGTATGACTAGAGTATAAGTATGTGAAAATAAAAAAACATTATTTTAAAAATATTTTTTATTATTCTAACACTCCCTCCATTTGCTTATGTATCCACCCTAAATATTTTGAGTCTCTTAAGAATTGTCTTATAAAACTCTTAAAAATAGTATTATTATCTCCGAGAAATATACATAAATTTACATCATCATAAATAACAATGGTCCCAAATTGAAAAATAATGTAGGTGGGGGTGAATATACTATGTATAAATAGAAGAATTTTCTCACATCGAAAAATTATCATAAGGTAGGGTGATCCTATGATTATAAATAGAAGTTAGTCATCCTTGGACTTAACTACTTAAGTATCCACCCAAAAAAATTGAGTATCTTAAGTATTGTCTAAGAGAGCTCTTACAAATTTGTATTAAAAATTAATTTAGAAAATTATGATAAATAATCATTTTGATGATGTACTACTTAGTATGTTATTTATCCCACATAGAAAAATAATGTAGGCGTGGTAAATATACTATGTATAAAAATAAGAATTGTCCCAAATTAAAAATTAGCATAAGTTAGGGTGATCGTATGATTATAAATAAGAGTTGTTATTTGAACTTATGTATCCCACATTGAAAAAGTTTGTTTCCGTCATCAAAAATTAATTTTAAGAAAGTATGATAGAAAAAATATATATAAAATATCTTTTAATAATATTAATATATATTTTACATTCAAGGGACGTTTATAATTTTTTATACAATGTTTTACTTTTCATGAGACAAAAAGGTACTCTAAAAAAAATAATGAACATAATATAATTAGATTTCTGGTAAAACTGGTATCATTTAGAGTATAGATTCTAATATAACTTATACATACCTGGTGTAATTCTTAATATGTTATTTATTCCACACCGAAAAGTAATATAGGTATGGTGAATTTTAATACCTATAAATAGTAGAATGGTCTCATATCGAAAAATACCGAAACATTGTCATAAAAGACATCCTTGAAACTTCGGTATCAACCCGAAATTTCTTTTGAGCCTCTTAAGTATTGTCTTAGAGAGTTCTTAAGAGTATATTATCACATCGATCAAAAATTAAATTAAGAAAATATTATATATAATAATCTAGATGTCAAAAAAAAAGTGGAGAATCTTTTAGTTATTATATAAATTTCCTATATTATAATCAAGTGATATTTATAATTTTTATATAAAAACAACTACATTTCATTTAACAAAAAAAAATAATATAAAATAAATAACGAAACATAATGTAAGACTGTAAGTGTGTTAATTATAATACGTATAAATAATATAATTGTCCCACATTGGAAAATTATCATAAGGCGGAGTGATTATGTAATTATAAATATGAGTCATTTGAAACTTAGATATCAACTCAATGAGTCTCTTAAATATTGTCTTAGAGAGCTTTTACAAGTTTGTATTACCATATCCACATTAGTAAAACTTACATCATCAAAAATTAATTTAGAAAAGTATCATAAAAAAGGGGAAAATATTTTAATTATTTCAATATACATTTCCTATATTATATTCAAGTGGTGTTTATAATTTTTATAAAAAACTTTAACATTTCATTTCACAAAAAAAAAAATTGTAAAAATGAGTCATCTTTCGAACGATATCAACTCAAATATTTTGAATATCTTAAGTATTGTCTTACAGAGTTCTTAAAAGTTTGTATTATTATCTCCACCGTGATGAAATTTACATCATCAAAATCAATTTAGGAAAGTATCATAAATAATAATTTTAATGGTGTACTACTTAATATGTTATTTGTCCCACATTGTCAAATAATATAGGTGTGGTGAATATACTATGAATAAATAGAAGAATTGTCCCACATCGTAAAAATATCATAAGTTGGGTGATCGTGTGATTATAAATAGGAGTCGTCCTTGAAACTTATATATCAACCCAACATCGTTTAAGTTTCTCAAAAATATTGTTTAGAGAGCTCTCTTAAAAATTTGTATTAATTATGAAAATAATATAATAAGATTCGTGGTAAAAAACAAATGCTATCATTACAGTATAAAATCTCATATTACTTGCACATATTTGGTATAATTCTTAGTATGTTATTTATCTCGCATTGAAAAATAATGTAGGTTTGGTGAATATACCACCTACAATTAGTAGAATTGTTCCATATCAGACAATTAACATAAAGTGAGATGATCCTATGGCAAGTAGGAGTCATATTTAGAACTTATGTATCAACCCAAAATCTTTAGAGTCTCTTAAGCATTGTCTTATAGAGCTTAATTCTTATGTACCTTGGATCATTTTTATTTTTATTTTTGTGAATGTATCAATCAAAACATATGTAAGCCAAATAAATGAATTGAACGGGAGAGTTTTGTTAATGTTTTCCGAATCATAATATAGGTGAAATATAACTCGAGTTCTGTTAAGGTTGGTAAAATATGGTTAAAATAAAAGTTGACTCAATATATTAATATTATTTTCTTAAAATTAATATTTTAATATAGTCAAGTTAATTGTTATAGAAAATTTATGAAAATGACATTAATGTGAACTCGTGCATCGCACAAACATAAAATCTAGTAAGGGTAACAAATTTGGGTACTAATTTGACACACAAAATCATTGCATAAAGTTTTGCTTTGAGTGCATTTGAGCCTATGACTGAAGATTTATTCACCACGCGATTTATCGATTGTCACTTTGATGAGCATACATCCTCTGTCTTAAGGGAGAAGGAAGGTGGATCAATGTCCAAAAGAAATTATATGGAATGTAGATTCATTATTATATCTTGGTCCAGGAAATTGTTCTTGTAATCAAGAAATTGTTCTCTATCATTTACCTGGTTCATTCACAAACTCAAAATGGGTCACAAAGTCTCATATTCCTGATGTAAATGTGCCTGTCAAAATTGACATCCCCATAAAGAACTCTGATAAGTTAATAGCAGAACAATCTATGGGACATAGGAAACGTGGAGGACCATTGGCTCAGAGGACCTTAACCCTAGAAAATCTAAGATATCGAAAGAAACATCTTGTGACAAAGATACCGAAGAAGATACAATAATAGAGTTACGAGGAAAGCAAACTCTATAAAATTTGAACGATGGCGGTCCTAAAATCTCAATGTTCATACGGGATTCGAATATAACAAAGCAGAAGTCATCATCAACAAAAAATTTGTGATATTCAATCGCAACATAAATGATGACCGATAAAAATAACATTTGACCAAAAATTGTTTATGAGTGTCGTTTATGACATTACTGGCCACAACGGGAGGAAACAATGAAAGCATAATTGAAGTCTTTCCAGAAAAGATAAGTTATTGGCCCTTTTATTCAAACGCTAAAGAATGTGAAATATGTATTAATGGATCTTTATCATGACAGAAAATGAGAAAAATAAAAATGTAGGATTAAGCTTGTTATAAAAGGCTTCTCACAAATGTTTGAAGTTAATTATGAAGAGACATAATTCCTTGTAGTTGATGCAACAATAATAAGATTTATAACCGATTTTGCGGCATCAAAAGGATTACATATGCGCCTTATGGATGTTGTGGCTGCATATTTGTATAGGTCACTTCACACTTATATATACATATCCCAGAGAGAGTCAGAATGCCTAAAGATTATAACTCTAAGCTTGCTCGGGAGATGTTTTGTATCAAACTGCAGTAGTCATTACATGCAGACATGACGAATCGGAACTGATACGCACAAAGTGAGAGAAAGAAGACAGAGGAACTCTCTCTTTTAGTCTTCCTCTCTCTTTTACTCTAATTGCCCATAAATTTGGAAGAGATATGAGACTTTTTTTTTTCCTACCTCTCTTCTCAAGCATGTTTTTTCTATTCTTCATCCCTTTTCTTCATAATCATTTATCCTCATCTATATGATTATGTAGATTTTATTGTCTCTCTTTAGTTCTTTAATTGGAAATTTTCAGTTTTATTTCTTGATTTTCACTTTTTCAAAGATTCGACTTTAATCTACTTTCCATTTTAGCCTAGGAGAATTCTTTTTAATCACATGTCTTAGTTAAAGAAGTTTAAATCAAGAATTAAAGAGCAATATTTCAAGAATTTATCTTCAATTTGATTGTTTGTATCAAATCATTGTTGATATTAGAATGTAAATTTAATGACTAAGAAGCATAGAGTATGCGGGTTCGTTTTGGTATGGGTTGAATCCATCGATTTTTGGGTTTTTTTTCTTCTATCTATGTGAAAAATAGGGAAATAGATATCCGTGTTCGGTTTCGTTTTCGGTTTTCTGGCTAACAGTTAATTCGTTTTGCGGAACTAGTTTTGAAGCCCTTTTTTGTGGATCTCTGTGTTTCCAATTAGAACTAGTTTTAAACCCGTGCAATTGTATTTCACATTTTGTTGTTACCAAGATTTTTATATGAGACGGTCTCTTAATATTTCCCGTAAGACCTCTCACACGATAGGGGCAGTTGTCAATTTCATATCTTTTCAACTTCTTTTTGTTAATTTACAAATGTAGTTAATGGCATGTCTCACATATATCTTATATGAGACGGTTTCAAAAGACCTACTCTACATGTAGAATTTTTTGTTCTTGTATTAGTTGCGAGTACACTTTTATTATTACCCTCTCCAAAACTAAAATTTATACCATGTTATATACTCGTATAATGTAATTCTTATAAAACTGATTTTAGAAAATATTATCATACTGCACAAACGTTAAATTATTATGATATATATATATATATATATATAGAAAGGATCAAGAGAGTCCATCCCAAAAGAGTGAGTCCATGAGTCCTCTTTGTGACCATTGGATGAGGGAGATGGATGGTTGAGATTGATACTCCTAAATGGTCATTAATACCACTATCTCTCTACTTTTCACTAATTAATCACTAATCTACCCTAATTCAATATATAAGCTTTTCCACCCAACTACTTCTCTCTCATCTCACACAATATCTATCCTCTCATCTCTCTCTAAAACCCTAATAAATTCAAAATCCCAAAATAATACTCATCCTTCATTCAACACAACCACCACCACCCAACCACCACCAAAACCGACACACACCACCACAAAAAAGTAGATCTGAAAATAAAAAATAAACCCACCCACACCACCCAACGTCGGCCTCCCCTCTCCTGTCCACAACCACCACCACCGGCCTCACCCCGACTCCACCATTCAACATTCTTGTCAACCACCACCCTCCGGCCTCCGGCCTCCTCCTTCCGATTTCTTTTTTCTTTTTTTCAGATGCCCACCATCCTCCTCCTCCTTCCGACTCACCATAAACAACCACTCACCACCACAAACTTACCTCACAAAAAACCAGATCTGAAAAGAGGTCGCATTAACCACCAACAAAAACAGAGAAACGAGGGGGAGATGCCGCAAGGACGGCCGTGGTCAGAGGGACGCGGCCGTGGTGAGTGGAGAGGCCGAGGGAGGCGGCAAGGATAGCCGTGGTCAGATGCCCACCATCCTCCTCCTCCTTCCGACTCACCCAGACTCTAGGCCCTCCGGCCTCCACCATCCACCATCCACCATTTTTTAGATTTGAAAAAAAGAAAAAAAGAAAAGCTGGTTACTCCACCGTACCATCCACCACCATTTCTCTTTTCTTTTTCCTTTTCTTTTTCTTCTTCAGTTTTGCTTAAATATTTGTTTTGTTTATTTTTCTGTTTTTCTTTGTTTTTTAGATCTGAAAAGGTGGGTCAAACTTTAATGACGTCTATTAAAATATCACATATTATTTATTACATATTGTATATTAAAGTCACACATATTGTATATTAAAGTCACACATATTGTATATTAAAGTAACACATAAATTCTCTATTAAAGTTACACATATTGTATATTAAAGTAACACAAATTCTCTATTAAAGTTACATGTCTTATTTATTAAAGTCACATATATCAAAGTAACACATATTATTTATTAAAGTAACACAAAATGACCTTAAAGTTATATAATGACTGAAGTTACACTTTTAGTATCTGAAGTTACCCATATAATGACTGAAGTTACCCATATAATGACTGAAGTTTTTTTATATGTTTTATATGTTTTTATATGTTTTATATGTTTTATATTTATTAAAGTAACACAAAATGACCTTAAAGTAACACATTTTTTTATATGTTTTATGTTTTTTTTTTTAATTTGTTATGTTTTTATTTTTTTATTTTAGATTTCGTTTTTTTATTTTTTTATGGTGTTTATATTTCTAGATCTAAAGTTACACTATTTTAGACTAAAGTTATATAACTGAAGTTACATAGGTTTGGACTGAAGTTACATAGGTTTGGACTGAAGTTACAGAGATTTGGACTGAAATTTGACTAGTTTGGACTGAAGTCACACTAGAAAAGACTAATGCATAAAATTACCCTATAAATGACTAAAGTTACACAAATAATAATTGAAGTTTCACTAATAAAGTAAAATGTTACACTCATAAAAATGCTAAAATTTAATTGTATTTTGGGTTAAAGTTACACATATAAGGCTTGAAGTTACACAAATAATGGTTGAAGTTACAATCAGAAAAGGCTAAAATCACATAAAATTGTCTTAAAGTTACATAAATTCAAATTCATATAGTCGAAATCACATTTTAGCTTGAAGTTACACAAATAATGGTTGAAATTACACTCGTAGTGACTGAAATTACACTCATAAAAAGGCTAAAATCACATAAACTTGTCTTGAAATTTCATAAATTCAAATTTATGTAGTCGAAATCAAATTTTAGTTTGAAGTTACAAAAATAATGGTTGAAGTAACACTCGTAGTGACTGAAGTTACACTCCTAAAAAGGCTAAAATCACATAAACTTGTCTTGAAGTTTCATAAATTCAAATTTGTATAGTCGAAATCACATTTTAGTTTGAAGTTTCATAAATAACGGTTGAAGTTACACTCATAATGACTGAAGTTACACTCATAAAAAGTCTAAAATGACATAAATTTGTCTTGAAGTTTCATAAATTCAAATTTATATAGTCGAAATCACATTTTAGTTTGAAGTTTCATAAATAACGGTTGAAGTTACACTCATAATGACTGAAGTTGCACTCCTAAAAAGTCTAAAATGACATAAATTTGTCTTGAAGTTTCATAAATTCAAATTTATATAGTCGAAATCACATTTTAGTTTGAAGTTTCACAAATATGGGCTGAAGTTACACTCACAAATCTCAGAAATTCAAAAGTGTTCAAAAGTGATTAACTAAAGGCTAGAGAGAGAAAGTTAATTAATTAGTGCATAGGTAATTGATTAGTGTTAAGTGTGCTTTTGTCTCTACAATCTCATCCATTCATCTCCCTCATCCAATGGCCAAGATGAGGACTCATGGACTCACAAAAATTGGTGGACTCATAAGAACCTATCTATATATATATATATATATATATATATATATAATATATATATATATATATATAATATATATATATATATATATTATGACATTTTACTTATAAAAATTTAATTGAAAAATATAAGTAGACACGGATGAGATAAACCTCTTATATATATTTCATAAAATGGGTAATCATTTTAAATATTTATGAACTCAAATCTATTTCCTAATACAGCGTAGTGAAAGAGTATAATGTTTGCGCACATTAAGATTTCAAAATATAGTTATACCCAATTTATGAATATACTACAACTATACACGTCAAGACTTGACTCGACCTAGTTTTTTCAAGCTAAATACCCATTAATCTTGACGTGAAACCCGTTTGAACCGAACTTGAAATGACATGTTATTCTAGGGTCTAAAACCGATTCGTTGGTCAAAGATATGTTATAAGTACAATAAATAATGAGTATAAGTATAGTTAGTATTTTATTTGATTTCTAAAAACATAAAAATAAAAGATGTTATAATTTTTTATTTTTTATTTGTATTCCAACTCTAATCTGGCATGTATTTTCACCTTGTATATTACCCGGCTCATTTAACTTGCTAATCTCAACGGTCCCTCATTTATATATGAAAAAGCTTAATAGCTCATCAGTAAGTGGATTGTACATCTGATGTACTACCACAGATAATGTAATTTTTGAGTTTTATAATAAAGTTTTCGAGTATAGTATTAAAAATTATGAATTTTAATATAAAGTTTTTGAGTACATTAATTTGAACATTAATCTCAAAACAATTACAATAAAACTCAAAATACATCACATATAAGATGTAAAATGTAAATTAGAAACTTTAAAAAGCTCGAAAAAAATGCATAAAAACTCAAAATCATACTAGTCTGAGGTAGTACATCCGATGTATAATCCTTTTTCCCCTCATAACCTCCCTCCTCTAGAAATCTCAGCGCTCCATATGAATTGGGCTTCTCTCGTTATGAACCCTACTTTATAATACATCATGAATTTATTACTTTAAAATACAAACATGATTTGGAACTAAATTTTATAATAACTTTTTATATCATTGAGTAATTAAAATATTTATTAAAGTAACTTAGCATTTATAATTGTTTCAAGATAACTCCGGCTAGTATTTACTCACTCCGTCCCGTGACACGCGGAGCGTGGCATTTCCTTTTATCCGTGTGAATTGTTTACCAACTTATTTTCATTTCAAGGTGTCTCAGTTAATTATTTACATTTTTATATTGGGACGCTTTTTTATGTGTAACTTAATCACCCAATAAAACTATTGTCTAATTGTATTCAATATCACCACCCACAAATGGTCATCTATCATCTTCTTGGTTTTTGCGTTAAAAGTAAAGGTAAACAACGGACTAAGACGGAAGGAGTAATATGGCAAGACTATAAATTTCAATATTTAATTTTAAATATAAAAAATCGATGTAAAAATTGGTCCACATTTATAACATAGGCCAAACTAATTCATTCAATTTATTCAAAATATAAGCCTAAGTATATGGTCCACGGCCTTACTTATTAGGCCATTCAAAACCCTCCGTCCCTCCCCCTATACATCTCCCATATAAATTGCTCCCTCAAAGATTAAACCCTACCATTACTCTGTCATACCGCCATACCGTGGCTGCCATTCTCCTTTCATTTCAACTCTCTATTTCTCAATCCTTCACTCTCTCTACAATCCTTCATAAGTTATTCCCATATTTGTTTTCTTATTTCTGTAGTCTTTTATCTTCATATTTTTGGGTTTCAATAATTTTTCAGGTTATTTAGCAATATATTTCAGATTGTTTTTTTTCCAATTTAACTCATTTTAACACTCGTTTTTTTTCTTTCTAATTTTTGTTGCCATTAATTTGAAATCTCGAAGATTTATGGAAATCTTAATTTTTTTTTATTTAAGTAAATTTATCTTTCGTTTTAATTATATTGACCCTAAGACGAATCTCGAATATTTCTGAAAATCTTACTTTTTTTTTTTTTTATGTAAGTAAATTTATCTTTCGTTTTTAATTATATTGATCCTAAGACGATGGGTTTTCTCTATATCTCTATGTAATTGTATGAATTTAGATTTTGAATAAATATAATATTTGTTATCTGAATTTTTTTATTATGAAAACTCATATTTTTTTTTCATATCATCCATATTTTATCTAATGTTTGAATAAATAGGATACTAGATTTTATGCCCGCACGGGATTACATGAAGGTCATTTTCATAAAATTTTTATAAAGTTCAACTCATAAGACTATAATAAAATATGATTTTAGAAAATAATATTGATATTTGAGTCAACTTCTATTTTAACCGTATTTTATCAGCTTTGCCAGGATTCAAGTTATATTTGACCTATATTATGATCCGGAAAATATTAACATGACACTCCCGTTCAAATCATTTATTAGGTTTTCATATATTTTGATTGACACATTCACAAAAAAAAAATTATCCAAAGTACATAAGAATTAAGCTCTCTAAGACAATGCTTAAGAGACTCTTAAGATTTTGGGTTGATACATAAGTTCTAAATATTACTCCTATTTGCAATCATATGATCACCCCACCAAATGGTAATTGTCTCATATGGAACAATTCTACTATCTGTAGGTGGTATATTCACCAAAGCTACATTATTTTTCAACGCGGGATAAATAACAAACTAAAAATTACACCAAGTATGTGCAAGTAATATGAGATTCTATACTGTAATGATATTTTTTTTTACCACGAATCTAATTATATTATTTTCATGATTAATACAAACTTTTAAGAGTTTTCTAAATAATATTTGAGAAACTTAAACGATTTTGGGTTGATATCCAAGTTTCAAGGACGACTCCTGTTTATAATCACATGATCACCCAGCTTATGATATTTTTCCAATGTGGGACAATTTTTCTATTTATTCATAATATATTCACCACACCTACATTATTTTTCAATGTGGTCAAATAACATATTAAGTATTACACCATTAAAATTATTATTTATGATACTTTCTTAAATATTATTTATGATACTTTCCTGAATTAATTTTGATGATGTAAATTACATTTAGGTGGAGATAATAATACAAATTTTTAAAAAATCTGTAAGATAATACCTAAGAGATTCAAAATATTTTGGGTTGATATCTACGTTCGAAAGATGACTCATTTTTACAATGATTTTTTTTTGTGAAATGAAATGTCAAATTTTTTATATAATAAATTATAAACACCACTTGAATATAATATAGGAAATTTATATGGAAATAATTAAAAGAATTTTCACTTTTTTTTATGGTACTTTCCTAAATTAATTTTTGATGATGTAAGTTTTATTAATGTGGATATGGTAATACAAACTTGTAAGAGCTTTCTAAGACAATACTTAAGAGACTCATTGAGTTGATATCTAAGTTCGAAGGATGACTCATATTTATAATTACAGGATCACCCCACTTATGATAATTTTCCAATGTGGGACAATTATATTATTTATACGTAGTATATTTACCACACTTACAGTCTTACATTATGTTTTGTTTTTTATTTTATATATTTTTTATTGTTAAATGAAATGTAATTGTTTTTAAATAAAAATTATAAATATCACTTGATTATAATATAGGAAATATATATAATAATAACTAAAAGATTCTCCACTTTATTTTTTATATCTTGAATATTTTATATGATATTTTCTAACTTTAATTTTTGACGATGTGATAATATACTTTTAAGAACTATCTAAGACAATACTTAAGAGGCTTAAAAGAAATTTTGGGTTGATACCTAAGTTTCAAGGATGTCTTTTATTTATAATCATAAGATCACCCCACCTTATGACAATTTTTCGTTGTGGGACAATTGTATTATTTATAAGTAGTATATTTACCGCACTTATCTTATTGTTTAATGTGGGTCAAATAACATCCTAAGTGGTACACCATATATTTCTATAAAATATATAATTCTTGATTGATAGTATTATTTATAATATTTTCTTAAATTATTTTTTGATGACGTTTTTTATTTTGATCTTTTATTATACTTTTAAGAACTCTGATAGACAAAACTCAAAACGCTCATATTTGTAATCATAAGAACATCTCACCTTGTGTACTTTTTTTTGTTATGGGATCATTCTACTATTTATAGGTATTATATTCACCAAATATTTTTTGTTATCACTTTTCTGTGTGAAACAAATTACACCAAGCATGTACAAATTATATTAGAATCTATACTCTAATGATAGCATATTTACCAGAAATTAAATCATATTATGTTCTTTATTTTTTTTAGAATACCTTTTTGTCTAATGAAAAGTAAAAAAATTTATATAAAAATTATAAACGTCTCTTGAATATATTATATGAAATATATATTACAATAATTAAAATATATTTTACTTTATTTTTTTTATCATATATTCCAAAATTAATTTTTGATGATGTAAACGTCAATATTGTAGAGATACTAATATAAACTTTTAATAGGTCTCTAAGACAATATTTAAGAGACTCAAAAAATTTTGCGTGGATACATAAGTTTCAATAATGACTCATATTTATAATTACGGGATCACCCTAACTTATGCTAATTTTTCAATTTGGGTCAATTCTTCTTTTAATACGTAGTATGTTCACCACGCCTACTGATAAGGGTAAAGTCGCGTCTCCTTAATCAAAGTAAACCTAATTCACTACTAACTAATAGTCAGCGGTAAGCAAGGTATCGAATCCACATGGAGGCGGTAGTATTCTAATCTGTTAAACTAGGTTTGTCTCTTAAGTAACAATTTCGGGGTTTTGAGATTGAGTTTCTAGTCTAAAAGCAATCAATAACAATAACTAATAGCAAACAATAACAACTAGTAGTAACAATAACTAATAATAAACAATAACAACTAATAATAAAAGGTTGAAAACAATAAGATTAAAAGTCTAGGGTTTCAGGTTCACTAGGATTATTGTTCAGGGGTAAGGATGTAGTCAACTATCATGCAATAAATTTATCTAAGGTCACAAGATCGGTCGATTCAATTATGCCCTTTAGATCTACAATTTAACATGCGATCGCTATCATTAAACGAGTTCTATTCAATTATCGTAGCCTATCTTAGTCTTAACCCGGTCGATGTGAATCCTAATTCGTGAGACTAGTTAATTAATCCTGGCCAGTAATCAAACAACTAGAATTAAAACGATAATCAAACGATAACAATGCAATTGCAATACAATTAATTAATCTACCCCTTCTAACAATCCTAGATCCCCTTTCAACCCTAGAAAGGAATTTAGCTACTCATAACAATATTAATAACAACAAAATTCAATAAAGTAAACATGATTAACAACTATGAATGGATGAACAAAGAATAATTAAAGAACAAGAAGGTAATTAACTGAATAACAAAGGAAGATTTAAGAATACCGATTACAAGCTTGAACTAAAGACAATCGTCTTGATGAATAAAATCCGGAGGCAAGCAAACTAAATTAGGGCTTTCTAATATTAAAGCATTCAAGCATAAAAAGCATGAAAAAGCATAGCTAATTGTGAAAGACGAGCTTTCCTTTTATAATACAAATCTAATTAATTAGGTTAACTAGTTTAGGAAAATATGAAAAAGCCGTCGAAAAACTAGGTTGTGCGATCGAGCAAGGGTATGTTGCTAGATCGAGCAACCTTCAGCCCGACTCGATCGAGCAAGGCACTATGCTCGGTCGAGCATCCCTTCTTTTCGCTCGTTTCTTCAATTTTCTTCATTTCTTCTCCTTCGTTCTCGATTCCCGTGCCTAACATTCCACGATCCGACTCCGCCATGCTTCATATCTACTCAAAAAGCTCCAAATGCATCCAATCTGCATTAAAACATAATAGAAGCGGCATAATCGATATTCTAGCTAAAATAGCATAGAAATAAGCAAGGAAAGACGGTAAATCGAGTTAAATGCAACTACGGGATCGAAGTATAAAATATGTATATAGATAATGATCATCAAACTCCCCCAAACCAATCCTTTGCTTGTCCCTAAGCAAAGCACTCAACACTATAGAAGGACAAACATACAAATGGTGAATGAAAAACTCAAAGTTAATGTTAATGCACATACAAATCCCAAGCTATTCATATCTATAACAAAGTAATGACCAAGTTGTACCAATAAAACAAATTCAAAGGCACGGGAAAGTAGAAAACGCAGCTCATATTCCAAGATTTTACATAATACCGTAGTATAGACAAAAACCAAATACCTTTCAATTTTGCAAGGCTCAATTTGTCGGATTCTCGCGGATTCACTCATGCACTCATAAGTTTATGTAAGGGTGAGTTTTGTGAAGATAGAAATAAATAGAAACACTCACTCAACTTATGAAACATGCATTCATTCTAATGTGATAGTAATTTCCCCAACTAATACGCGTTCGCTAAAAAGCACATGAATCAGGACAACAAGGGAGGCTAATGGGTGAAGGTATAGAAGTGGATTGTGCCAAGGCACGTATGGGAATGTGGGGCTAAGACCGGTAGTCGCAGCGACACTTACCAAAACACATCTATAAGACTAGCACAAACCAACCTGACTAGAGAAATTATATTAAACTTGGACAACACAAGAGAGATATCGATACTGCTCTCTGAAAAAAGCATTAGACTCTAGTAAATTTCCTTTCATCATCCCTTAAACAAATCAATGAAGCAACATATATTTTTCCCTTTTCCTCTTTTCTTTTTCTTTTCTTTTTTTTTTCTTTTTCTTCATCATTTATTTTTCTTTTTTCAGATCTTTTGCTTCACAACTTTTCTCAACAAAGGGAATAAATGACACAATTGCCAACATACTTGCTACACCCATTTGATATTCTTTTTGAAATCCCGACCCAACCATAGTAGACAAGTAGATAAGAAAAACATGCAACTGCGAGTGTCCCGATAAGGTAGGCAAGTTCTAGGAATGTAGCTATTATATGGCTTGTAAAACAGGCTACAATGCCTCAAATTGGCTAAACATAAAGAACTCAATAATAAGAGTATAAAATCAAGTCTTTTTGGCTATGTGAGACTTATTTGAACAAAAAGAACCACCTTTCCTCATGCACTTATCAAACGAACGTGTATAGTATCAAGAAACGAATGTCACACTTATGCAATTTGATGTTACACATTCCACGAGGAGTACCACACTCAAGCCTAAAGACAATGAGACCAGTTTATTGATGTTCCTGGCCTAGGAAGCTCTATAGACCTCAGAATTTTAAGTGGTTTACCAACAAAAATTGGCCAAATCTAATTAGCATAAGGTATGTCAAAAACGGTCAAGACTTGTACTATGAGCTTTGTTTTCAAAAGTAGTAAATCAAAACAATGTACATGGATAACTTATTTGGGATTCAAATGCAGAAACAATGCAAATTATCATCATTGTAATTCAATTCACCAAGACTCGACCTAATAAATTAAAAACATGTTTTTGCATTTTGTAAATTTTTCAATTTTTATGAATTTTTTTTTCTTTCACACAACGGAAATAAACACACAACATAAATAAAGACTCTCCCCCAAACTTAAATGTCACAGTGTCCTCATTGTGACGCTAACAGCGCAACAATCACATATCAACCAACATCAACAACCTAAAGGACATAACTAACAAAGGGGAAAGGGGAAATAACTAAAAGATAATACAATAAAAGAAAGTACAAGGATAGATAGTACCAGCTGTATAGAATAGTAGCCTCCCCCAAACCAGCTGCAAAATGGGGGAGTAGTGACCACCTGTCACTACTGCTCATCAGTCAGGATGAATGGGGATCTCGGTAACCGTATGGGGGTTACCTAAGCTATACAACCTTTGTAACTGGCATTCCTCTCCTGTTAGCAGTATGTCCATCTCAACCGCTTCCTTACTCCGTGAGCTTCCAGCTTCAGCAGTGCTGGAAATTAAGGCGATCTCCAGAGGATCCTTATTCAAAGCCAAAGAGAGACATTCATCAACAGTCAAATCCACAATATCGACCCTATGACATGTCTCTTCGAGTAAGGGGTGTTCCATTGCATGCTCTAAGTTGAAAGTTATATTGTCATCCCCCACTGTTAGTGTAAGTCTCACATTCTTAACATCTATAACCGCCCCTGCAGTATGGAGGAATGGTCGTCCCAAGATGATAGGAATTTGGGTGTCCTCAGCCATATCTAAGACAACAAAGTCAACTGGTATGAAAACTTCCCTACTCTAACCGGTACGTCTTCTAAAATCCCTAAAGGGTGTTTAATAGAACGGTCGGCCATTTGTAAGGTCATGGTTGTAACAATAAGTTGACCCATATTAAGCTTTTTGCATATAGAAAATGACTTCACACTAACACTAGCCCCTAGATCACAAAGAGCTTTATCTATGGCTAAGCATCCTATATTACAAGGAATAGAAAAACTCCCTGGATCCTTTAGCTTGGGTGGTGAGCGGGCTTGTAACACAGCACTGCATTCCTCAGTAAATGCAACCGTCTCCACTTCATTAAAGGACCGCTTCCTTGTCAATATGTCCTTCAGAAATTTTGCATAGGCCGACACTTGAGTGATCAACTCAGTAAAAGGTACACTCACTTGTAAATTCTTAAACCTTCCAAACTGTGTATCAAGCTTGGATTTATGTTGGCGGTGAGGAAAAGGAAGTTTAATCGTGATTGGCTCGGCTTCTTTTACTTTTGTAGATGAAATAGAGGACATATAGGCCTGATCATGGTTTGCTCGATCGAGTATAGGGGTTGCTCGATCGAGTTTTTCGGAACAGGAACTTTCAGGAACTTTTCGAGCAGAACTTTCAGAATTTTCATAGGTTGCTCGATCGATCAAGGGGGTGCTGCTCGATCGAGCAACCTCTTTTTCAGCCCTTTTCTCTCTGTTTTTCGAACTTTGACCAATAACTTCCATACTTTCATCTGTTTCATCCCTTATCATTTCAGGGCCTTTGTAATGGGTACCACTTCTCAAGGTAATGGCATTGACTTGTTCATGTGGAGGGTGTCCTTGAGGAGGAAGATTACCCGGTTATTTGTATGGATTTTGGATTGTCAATTGGGCAATTTGAGTATCAACCATCTTGTTATGAGCTATCAATTGGGAGATCTGAGCATCTTGCTTTTGCTGTATCATGAGACTTTGCTGCAACATGGCTTTCAATTCCGCCATATCATTACTTGGAGGTGGTGGAGGTGGAGCTTGTTGAAAGTTTTGGCCTCCTTGATTGGAACGGTTAAAGTTACCTTGGGAATTGCGATTTTGGGGAATCACATAAGAGGAACCTTGTTGCTGAGGTGGTGGTGGGGTAGGATTAAGAACATTCTGACTTTGGTAGGAGAAATTTGGGTGCTCTCTTGTCCTTTCATTGTAGAAATTAGATTAGGGTGTACCTTGCTTAAAGGATTGAAAGGCAAGTACTTGCTCAACCGTACTCATACACTCGACTGCATTATGCCCCATGATACCATATCTTTTACAAGTTGACTCTTGTTAAACCATGGCATGAACTGTTTGTTTATTTTCCAAGGATTTCGAAGTTTGTAATTCGGCAATTTTAGCAGTTAATACCTCCAACTGAGCTGCAACGGCATTGTCCGAACCTCCTCTCCTCGCATTACCCCTGGGATTTCCATACTCAGCAGTGTGAGTAGCCATCTCATCAATCAACTTCCAAGCATTAACATCAGTAGTGTTATTTTGGAATCTTCCATTTGAAGCAGAATCGAGCAATGTTCTCTGATCATCATATAACTCATTGTAAAACTGGTTGCATAGGAACCAAGTATCAAAACCATGATGTGGAACAGACTTGACAAGCTTTTTGAAGCGAACCCAGGCCTCATTGAAGTTCTCAGTGGGACTTTGTTTGAAACTTGTGATTTGGCTTCGAATGGCATTGGTTTTCTGTGGCGGAAAATATCTTTTATCGAATGCAAGAGCCAAAGAATTCCAATCGGTGATGCCAAGTGCATCCCTATCTAACTCACTCAACCAATCTTCTGCCCCGTCTCGTAGTGAAAAGGGAAACAACACCAACTTGATTTGATCTTGTGTCACCCCACCCGTTAAAGGAATAGAACAACAGTAATTAGTGAATTTCTCCATATGCTTAGCAGGATCCTCAGTAGGGCTTCCTCCAAACATGTTTCGCTCCACCAAAGAGATATAAGATGGACGAATCTCAAAAGTACTATTACCCGTAGTAGGGAGTTTGAATCCCTTGGGAATAGATGCAACGAAAGGCTCCGAATGGCTGGCTAGAGTAGGCATGGTTGTAGTGGGTGCAGAAATATGTGTATCCTCTTCAAAGGATGGTTTTTCTGCGACGAATTCGGCGTAAACTGTTTCAAGCGTACTCAAGTCTTCCGCTTCTTGAATTTCCTTCCAAAAGTTTCGTCTAGCTTGGAGAGTCTTCTCTGGTTCGGAATCGTAGGGTACGAGAACGGACCTAGAACACCTGGGCATAAACAAAAACTAAAGAAAAGGATGAGAACTGTCTCAAGGAACTTAGGTTCCCTGAGACGAAAAAGACAAACTAAGTAGAAACAAACAGAAAACTGTTGCCTCCTCGGCAACAGCGCCAAATTTGATAAGGATAAAGTCGCGTCTCCTTAATCAAAGTAAACCTAAATCACTACTAACTAATAGTCAGCGGTAAGTAAGGTATCGAATCCACAGGGAGGCGGTAGTAATCTAATCTATTAAACTAGATTTGTCTCTAAAGTAACAATTTGAGGTTTTGATTTTGAGTTCTAAACTAAAAGCAATCAATAATAATAACTAATAGCAAACAATAACAACTAATAGTAATAACAACTAATAATAAGCAATAACAACTAATAATAAAAGGTTAAAAAACAATAAGATTAAAAGTCTAGGGTCTCAGGTTCACTAGAATTATTGTTCAGGGGTAAGGATGTAATCAACTATCATGCAATAAAGTTATCTAAGGTCACAAGATTGGTCGATTCAATTATGCCCTTTAGATCTACAATTTAACATGCGATCGCTATCATTAAACGAGTTCTATTCAATTATCGTAGCCTATCTTAGTCTTAACCCGGTCGGTGTCAATCCTAATTTGCGAGACTAGTTAATTAATCCTGGCCAGTAATCAAACAACTAGAAGTAAAACGATAATCAAACGATAACCATGCAATTGCAATTCAATTAATTAATCTACCCCTTCTAACAATCCTAGATCCCCTTTCAACCCTAGAAAGGAATTTAGCTACTCATAACAATATTAATAACAACAATATTAAATAAAGTAAACATGATTAACATTTATGAATGGATGAACAAAGAATAATTAAAGAACAAGAAGGTAATTAACTGAATAACAAAGAAAGATTTAAGAATACCGATTACAAGCTTGAACTAAAGACAATCGTCTTGATGAATAAAATCCGGAGGCAAGCAAACTAAATTAGGGTTTTCTAATATTAAAGCATTCAAGCATAAAAAGCATGAAAAAACATAGCTAATTGTGAAAGACGAGCTTTCCTTTTATAATACAAATCTAATTAATTAGGTTAACTAGTTTAGGAAAATATGAAAAAGCCGTCCAAAAACTAGGTTGCTCGATCGAGCAAGAGTATGTTGCTAGATCGAGCAACCTTCAGCCCGACTCGATCGAGCAAGGCACTATGCTCGGTCGAGCATCCCTTCTTTTCGCTCGATTCTTTGATTTTCTTCATTTCTTCTCCTTCGTTCTCGATTCCCGTGCCTAACATTCCACGATCCGACTCCGCCATGCTTCATATCTACTCAAAAAGCTTCAAATGCATCCAATCTGCATTAAAACATATTAGAAGCGGCAGAATCGATATTCTAGCTAAAATAGCATAGAAATAAGCAAGGAAAGACGGTAAATCGAGTTAAATGCAACTAAGGGAAGTATAAAATATGTATATAGATAATGATCATCACCTACACTATTTTTCAATGTGGGACAAATATCATTCTAAGTACTATACCATCAAAATTATTATTTATGATACTTTGCTAAATTGTTATTTATGATGATGTAAATTTAGAAATAATAATACAAATTTTTAAGAGCTGTATAAGATAATACTTAAGAGACTCAAAATATTTTGGGTAGATACATAAATTTCAAGAATGACTCATATTTATAATCATAGGATCATCCCACCTTATGATAATTTTTTAATGTGGGATAATTCTACTATTTATACATAGTATATTCACCACACGTACATTATTTTTTAATGTGGACGAATAAAATAATAAGTAGTATACTACTCCCTCCGATCCACACCAATGGTAACATGGTGGAAAATGGAGTATTTAAGAAAATGTGGAAAAATGAGGGGTAAAAAGGGAAAAAGTAGGTGGACCATGTAATTGTTGGTTTAATTGTGGGGTTGATAGGTGGGCCATGTAATGACATTTTGTGTAAATATCAAATGAGGGTAAGGATAATATAGTAATATTGTGGGCCAAATAAGGTATGTTACCATTGGTGTGGATCGTCCATTTATGGTAAGTGTTACCATTGGTCTGGATCGGAGGGAGTATCTTATATTTTTGTAAAATATCTATTTCTTGACCGTTACTAAATTATTATAATACTCCCTCCTAGTCGGTCATTTCTTCCCTCTTTCCTTATTGGGTAAGTCGGGTTTTCTTCCCTCTTTCCCTTTTTGGATGTGGGGTTGTGTGTTTTGTGTGGTCAAAATTCATTTGTATGTGGGTAGTGTGTTTTGTGTGGTCCGAATTCATTTCCTTAATTTTTGTGTAAAAGGGAAAGGGGAAGAAATGAGTGACTAGGAGGGAGTAGTGTATTAGAATAGTAAAAAATATTTTAAGAATAATTTTTTAAAATTTTCACATACTTATGCTCTAGTTATATCATATTATTAACAATATAGTAGTAAAATATATAAAATTTATACTCCAATGAAAGCATTTTTCGCTACAAATCCAAATATGTAAGTTTCGAAATGCTTTGCATTATATTTTTTTTATACTGATGATTATAATAGCTGTAATATTAAAAATATTGCATAAGATATTTTTTTTAATCTTGCAAGATCTTATAATATAATTTCCTAAAACTGAAAAAGATGATGTGAACCAATTGAATTGCTTGAAAAAAGCTTCTTTTATATATATAATATTGATTGATTGACTTCTATAATCATAAGAAAATATTTCTTATTTATGTCGTACTAATATTATTATTAAAAAATATCATGTTTGTTAGGTTAATATATTTTATTAATTGTAATTTATTTTCTCTATTATAAAATCAAGTAACATAAACTTGTATAGTTGGTTGTAAAAGAAAATAAATATAAAAGAACATTGAATAGTGTTGTGTAATTAATTCAATGAGTAGGACGTTGCCTTGAAAATATGGAAAGTAAATTAAATTTTAATTTGTAATGTTTGTATTTATATGTAAATATGTATATAGGTGTATGTATTTCATTATGTAATCACTAATTGAAGGCGATCTATTTTAATTGAGAGTTTGAGAGATGAGAAATTGTGAAAGTGTAAAATAGAGCTTGTAATTAATTCTCATTCTAGTCATGGGTCTGAAAATAAGGAAATAAAAAGTTGCTTTTTGACATTTTGACTTTCAACCACAGGCTGACACATCAGCACTGTGGTTGTTCTTTTAATAAGTAAAATTTTCTTACGGTTACTCCGCTCAATTTTAAGAAAGCTATTTCGTAAGTTTTTGTTTTATATCATTCTTTATTTCCTTTTGAGGCTTTAAAGTGACATTCTTGTCTAACGAGAGTTTCCTGTTATTGCTGTTTTATTACTACTTAGTAATTTGGAAATCTTTGATTTTCTTTTACCGTTCTCATCTGCAAGGATGGTATAGATTGATTTTCAATCAATCTAGTTTCTTTACCTTATAAAAAAAAGCAGACATGGCGAATGTGGTATAATCGGCTAAGAGAATATCTTGTGAAAGAAGGCAACAAAACTGATCTCATTGGTCCATGTGTTTTTATTAGGAAAATAAATTATGGGTTCACAATCATTGGAATGTATGTCGATGATTTAAACATTATTGGAACTCTAGTCGAGCTTGAAGTCACTCCAAAATACCTAATGAAAGAATTTCATATGAAGGATCGCGGGCGGACAAAAATCCGTCTTTTCGACAAATCTAGCATTTTAAGGATGGAGTATTTGTTCACCCAGAAAATTAAACTCAAAAAGTCATACAAAGATTTGAAATGGCTAGATCTCATCCACCTAGTTCTCCAATTGTTGTTCACACTCTTAGTATTGAAAACGATAAATTGTGGACACCAGAAGACAAGAAAGATACCCTAGGACCAGAAGTACGAAATTTCAGTGCCATAGGTGCATTAATATATCTAGGAAATAACACTAGACCATAGCATTTTCAGATAACTTACTAGCAAGGTTTAGTGCATCACCAATTACGAGACATTGAAATTGAGTTAAACACTTATTATGATACCTTTGGAACCCAAAATTTTTTGGATTACTTTATCCGAGAAATAAAGATGCGACGGTGATTAGAAACGCAAGTGTTGGATACTTGTCAGACACACAAAAGCAAATTCTCAAACAAAATACGTATTTACATTTGGCGATACACAGTACACCCATATTGTAGAAGTCAACAAAGAAAAACTTGACCGAAAAAATCATCAAATCATGCAAAATTAATTGCAATTGCACGATGCTTCTAACGAATGTGTATTATTAATATCCATGATACAATACATTGAAAAAGAATGCACTATCAAGACAAGTAATCACTCGACGATAATATATGAGGATAATATTAAGTCTCACTCGAGTAAAGAAATGATACATTAAAGGAGATAACTATAAACAGATATCCCAAAATTCTTCTTCACACATGATCTTCAAGCAGGCTTGTTCACGGTCACTACCATCAAGCAATTCCAAGCACTAGCTCGCAAGATCGAAATGCGACGGCTCAAGGATATATGTTGAATTTTTGGAGAGAATTTTATGCACTACATTTCCTTTCCCTTTTTCAAGTTTTATTCGTTGGGTTGTTACTTACAAGGTTTTTAACAAGGTAGTAACCTATAATTTTCCAAGGGGGTGGTGTAAACACAAAGTCAAGCTGGAAATTTCACCTTCGCAATTCCCTCAACGATGCTTCCTCTAGATGGCGAATGTCAGCAGTACATCAAATATATATGTTTATTATATTATATAAATTTGGTAGGTAATGAATGAGAAATACACATTTCACTCTCTAACTTTCGCTCCCAATCGTAATCTTTAATTTTAACACTATCGTAATAAAACTCAGCCATGTATGTTTTAGAAGTTTAGAGGATCTTAAACAGTAAAATGATTCATTCCTTATTTTTTCTTCTTTAAAAAAGAGATTCCGCTCGGAAATAGCAGTTCTTTTGACTGGTAAGGGACAGAATCCGTTGGAAATAGTGGTTCATTGGACTAGTAAAGAACAGAGCTGTCACGACTCCCGCATTGAGATGGCTTGCCTAAATTCTGCCAAGACAGTATAATCGCTATAAGGAAGTAGGGGTCGGTAGATTAAGATTGAAAGATTTTGCAACAGGAATTTGTTTGCGCACCCTGAATTGGAACCGTCACACTTGGTACTTTGGTCGTGAGTGCACTTAAAACGAGAATTTCATCAAGTTATATTGCACAAGAACTACTGTATCAAGATTACAGCAAGTCAGCAACATAGACGCAGCTTCTCACTTCATTTGTATAGTGGTATATAATACGAAGAGATTAGAGTACGTTGGACCGGCATCTCGATAATTTGTGTCACCCTGAAACGTGAGTCTCACCTTGATCCTAGATCGACAATTTGTCCATGGCTGTAGCTGATGAATTATAAGCTAGAAAAATATACTAATAATAATGTAATATCTCAAACATGCAAGTTCATCAGTAATCTCCTTTTACAGAAACAGAACAATATTCCTAGCAAAGCACCAGGTTCGTTATGCAAGGTTCAATAGGAAAAGCAAAAACAAAATATCACCTCTCAACAATGAGGGAAAGAGTCGCTTCACCGGCGGGCCCAAGCCCGGCCTAAGCCGGCCTCTAGCCTTCAATGTCTCGCCAAATCCCAGATAATATTTAGTGGAGAGCTCAAAAAGGCGCCAAGAGCGATATCACTAATAATATAACTGCATAATTCATAATACCTGGTAACACCCATCAAAATTGTTGACTTCAATTAGATAATCCAGCTCTCTTCTTGAGATGCTCCTTGAACTGAATGATATCACCTCCCCAACGCGATACAGTTTGATTTTCGCAAACCCATATCTCATGCGCAACCTGGTTGATGAGCCTAAAGTCATGGCTAACAAGAACCATACCACCATCCCACTCATTCAAGGCCTCAGCCAATGAATCAATCGTCTCAATATCCAAATGATTAGTAGGCTCGTCCAACAACAACATTTGAGGCTGCCTATATGCCAACCATGCAAATATAACACGGCTACGTTGCCCATCAGATAGGTTTTTCATGGGCATCACCTGTGGTTTGCCTGACAGCCCAAACCTTCCTATTGCCGCCCTCATTTTCTCTTCTTCTGTCCCCGGGTACTCTCTCATCATATATTGTAAAGCCGACACACTCATGTCAAGCTTTTCCGCAAGATGTTGATGGTATTGGGCAATCCTTAGGTGGTTGTGCCGCCTCACAGTGCCTTCAACCGGGGCCAGTTCTCCTGTCATCAGCTTCAGAAGTGTACTCTTTCCTGCCCCATTAGGCCCCACCAGAGCGATCCTGGAGTCAAGGTCCACACCAAAGTCAAGGTTTTTGTATAAAATATTCTCTGGCGTATAGCCAAATGACACTTCCACAAACTGTAAGACCGGAGGGGGAAGCTTTCCGACATCTGTGAAACGAAACACCAGAACTTGGTCTCGGGCAACCTTCTCAGTCAATCCTCCCCTTTCCATCTTTGCAAGGGTTTTCTCTTTGCTCTGAGCTTGCCGGGCTAGCTTAGCTGAACCGTGACCGAACCGCGCAATGTACTCTTTCATGTTAGCTATTTGGTCCTGCTCCCATTTATACTGTTTCATCTGATTTTCTTCAAGCTCGGAGCGGGTTTGAAGATACTGATCAAAGTTCCCAGTATAAATTTTCAGCTGCTTGCTTTGCATGTGGATGATATTCGTGCAGACACCATTCAAGAAATCTTGGGAGTGTGACACTACAACGAGAATACGATTGAATTTCTTCAGACTCTCCTCCAGCCAAACACAAGCTTCAAGATCTGTCGTGAGGCAGACAAAAAAAACAAAGAAAGAAAATCGGTGAGGTTCTACCAAGAAAGATAGAAAATGTTGAAAGTAACACACCGACACCAACATGACTGTGAAAGCAACACAGCACACAAACATGACTATCGGGCCAGAAATACCATTTGACACATCCTCAAACTACCGAAACGAAGGATGTAAAAAAGGCAGTCCTCCTTTTCTTTAATTTTTTCCATTTTACTTATTAATCCAGTCTTATCTTTTTGGTTATTTACTTCCCTCTCATGCAACTTACCCTCCAGCTTGCAGGAGGCCGGGAGCGTTAAGGAGTTGGTGTAATGTTTGTACTTCCTTGCCTTCTCATGGACGTTACTAATTCCCAAGGAAGCCAAAGGCTCATTAGTCGTTACTCTTTGAGTCTTTAATTCTCGATTACGAAGGCATAGAGCAACATGGCTCACTAAAGTGACTGCGACAGATAAGGTTCCATACATCCGACCCCCTATCATGCAAGAGGCCAAGATATTTTTTCCCCTCCCCAATTTCTATTGTTTCTTATTTTCTTTCAAGTGATGCTCAATCATCTAAGAAAGTCGAATGAGTGAACATGTTTCAGGGAAAAAAATTATCGCCAATAAACTATCAACGAGGATGTGATAAGAAAAAGATAACTTTACCGAGATGATTAGTAGGTTC
Organism: Heliosperma pusillum; assembly: GCA_022085475.1. Taxonomy (NCBI): domain Eukaryota; kingdom Viridiplantae; phylum Streptophyta; class Magnoliopsida; order Caryophyllales; family Caryophyllaceae; genus Heliosperma; species Heliosperma pusillum. The sequence continues at coordinate 67,324 of JAIUZE010005684.1, forward strand.
ATCCAAGAGCAAAATTGTAGGATTCATAAACAAAGAACGTGCTAGTGCAATTCTCATCCTCCATCCACCAGAAAAATCCCTGGTCTTCTTTGCTTGCATCTCCTTGTTGAAACCGAGACCATTCAGAATTTCAGCAGCACGCTTCTCTGCAGTTGAAGCATCCATAGCATCCAAACGCTCATATATACGGTCAAGTCTGTCACCACCACCATCATCCTAAAGCCAAATAAACAAGTCACGATACAGTTACGCAATTAAATTAATAAAAAAAAAAATAGATTGATCTTTATTTAAGGACCGTACAGATAAGTAATTAACTACTATTAATACATATAAAGTGCAAACCTGTGCTGCCAATGCTTCAGCTTCTTGTTCTAACTTCATCCTCTCTTCATCACAGCATATTACAGCATCAAGGGCAGACATATCAGAGGCTTCAATCTCTCTGGTCAAATGATAGATATCCATGTGATCGGGAATTGGAATCTCCCGCAATCCTATGGCAGTAAGAAGAGTGGACTTCCCACAACCATTAAGCCCAAGCAAACCATAACGTCTGCACATGCAAGTATTGACAATCAGGCAAGGCTACTTCCAGTAATAACTACTACAATAGTAAATTGTAATTTTAGAGTCTCTATAAGAGTAACAAACCTCCCATAATTAAGCTCCAATAAAGAATCAAGTATCAGATCATGTCCGTGGAAAGTAACGGATAGAGACTCTATCTGCATGAAGAAATAGAATGAAGTATAACCAGATAAGAAACAGATACAAAAGCAAAGGCTTCAGTTAGAAATAAGATTAAGGCGATTTTACACAAAAGGAATCTTCAACATTGCAGAAATCATAACATGGTCTTTCGGGATTCAGAAAAAATAGCAAGTTTAAACAAGCTGAATTAATGAAGCTGGACATGAAATTAGAAGAACACCAAGTTGACAGACAATTTGCGCGTATGTGTCGGTCAAAACTCAAAAGTGTGTCACAGCTTAAAAGAACCAGGCTTATGCGAGATTATTCAATGACAAACAATCACATGCAGGAAATCATATGGAAACAGAAGAGCCAACTGACAAGTAACACGTAAAAGTTCCCAGAGACATGTTCAACACCAACCACACACAGACAGCAGATAATAATATTTGAAACACTGTCAGAGTACTACAGAGTAATTAGTAGATACTACAACCTTTTTTAAAAAGTACTCAAATCAGTTCAAGTTTAGATGTTTACAGCCATAGTCCCAAAGATACTGCAGTAATTAGCAAAAAAACAACACAGCATATGAAACAAGTAGGATTAAAACATTAGTTATTAAGAAAAAGGCGCATACTATACACAACAGACAACCATTTGACAAATTCAGAACAGAGCTGGAAACATATAGACAAAGAAACAAAATATTACAAAGTAGTAAAAAGACTACGGCTTTAAAACGTAGTTCCAATTATGCCACGTTATTAGAAATCCAACAGCTACCAAATTTTTAAAATAAGCTGGAAAAAATAAACAAAAACACAGAAGAAATTAAGAAAAGCAATCAATAATGTAATACTTTGGACTGTTTACTAAACCAAAACCTACTAACCAGGATACGAACAAATCATACTTATCCTACATGATTAAGCATATAGTCGGGAAAAAGGTAAAGCATATCCAAAGGTACTATTATGATCACAGAACCACAAAGCACCAGTGCGGTTTGTTTGCCGATTTCCCCCTCTGGTCAAATATACTCCTTCGGTCAAAATCATATGTTTGAATTAGATTAACACTATTTCACTGGCATTTCGTCTCATCATACACTCTTATAAAAGACGGCAACGAAGTAATCAGCATTAGAAAAGCCCAATTCAGATCCAATAAGTCTAACATCCAGAAACAAACTTAACACAATTTCGATCATTTGAGATTCAATTACTACTAAAAAATAAGAATACAACACAAATTTGCAAAAATCTAACAACAAACATAATCTTCAGAGTCAACGAACATATATATATATATATATATATATATATAATAAATTTGAATACATGAAACGGATCTAAAAAAAAGAGAAATTGATACCCGAATATCTCTGGATAAAGGATGAGAGCAAAGAATTCCAGTACAAGTACGATCAGATAAAAGTAATTGATCGACTTCATCAGTTAACTTCTCAACACCACCTTGACCAATCGATGCCGCTTTCGTCGATGCAGAAGCTGCAGCCGCTTTGGTACCTCTCTTCGCCGCCGCCGCTGCCTTCTTCTGAGCTGCCTTCTTCTTGCTTGCGTCTGACACCATTTTCCTGACTAAATTGATTAATTTAATGATTAATTCAAAACAATAAGAAATGATTAATAAATTGATATAAGTAGAAATAGGAAAATTACGAGTGGAAGATAGGGTTGGGTGCGATGAGAGTTTTGAGAGAAGAGGGGAATTCGGCGGAACACTTGAGATCTAGGGTTAGGGTTTCGACGGTGAAGGAAGTTAGGTAACAAAGCAATGAGAGAGAAAAGGTGGTGTTGTTATATTTTCTCTCCCAGGTGTGAGGATTTAAGAGGGCTTTCAAAACATGTGGTTTTACCACTTTTTATACTCTACTCTACGGTGTCGTGCCCGACTTTTCCGTCTTCAATATTATACATTTTTATATTTTTTATATTTTTAAATTTAAATGAATGATGATGAATCTTGGAATTATGATTTTGTTCTTTTCCGCGAAACTAGTACTCGTCGACGTCGTCGAGACAATAACTCAAGAGCGTTTGTTTCGTGGATATGTATGAGTTTGAATTCAGGAATTATATCAGGTGTTATGGGTTGGAACTTGGAACTTGATTTCTTATACCTAGGGTTTGTTTCAATTTTAAGTGGTATGGCTTTGAAATTCACTCAAAATTACAATTTGTAAAATAAAAAAACTTAAATAATTTTCCGAATTGTAAAACATCGACGACGTTTTTCATAAAAAAGACGTCACATTCTCTCTCTAAACATTTTTTCTCCCAAAGTTTACTAAATTCAAAATCCAATAAAACACTCACCCCCACCGCCACTACCGGCCCTACCCCTGCACCCGCCGTCCCGCCGTCCCGCCAGCCAGCCTTGCCCTGCCGCCTGCCGCCGGTAAGTGTTCTTTTTTTTTTTTTAAATTTTCTAGATCTAGTTACATTGTTGTTAGTTTTTTTGTTTAATTTGTAAACTTTTAGTTATTAGATTGTTCTTGGTTGAATTTGTAAACTTTTAATTAGTTTGTTCTTAGTTTTTAATTTTCCCAAAGTTTTTTTTTAAAGTTTGGTAGATCTAGTTACATTAGTGTTAGTTTTTGGTTTAATTTGGTTTAATTTGTTGTTAGTTTTTGGTTTATTTTGTAAGATAACTTTTATTGTATATAATTTATGTTTGTTTTGTTGTTGTTGTTGTTGTTGTTGTTGTTGTTGTTATTTGTTGTTTAATTTGTGGTAATAATTTGTATAAAGAAACAAAGTATCGATTTTTTTCCCCCAAATCCCACCATGGTTGGACGAAAAATCTGGACGTCCGACCATGGTTGGACGTGTGAAGTTTTCGTCCAACCATGGTTGGACGTCCAGAATTTTCGTCCAACCATGGTTGGATGTCCAGATTTTTCGTCCCACCATGGTTTGAATATTTTGATTAAAAGTTCGTCCATGGTTTCTTTGAAATATTTTTATAATTTGTTAATTAAGTTGATTAAATTAATTTTGTTCGATGATAATACTCCCTCCTATTCACAATAACATTCCTCTTTTCCATTTTCATCTATTCACAATACCTTCCCCCTTTTCTTTTTTGGTAAACTTTTATACTTATTTTAATCACATTACCCCACAACAATACCCCACAATACCCAACAATACCCCACAATACCCATACTTTATCTTATTTTAATCACCTTACCCCACAACAATAATTATTTTAATCATTTCACCCCACAATAATACCCCACAATACATTCCCTCTCTCCAATCACCTCACCCCACCACAATACTTTACCTTATTTAATTACCCACCCTTAATTTTTGGTCTATTCTTGAATGGGGAAAGTTATCCCGAATAGGAGGGAGTATGTTTTAGGAATATTATTAACGCTTATTTGAATGTTCTAAATTGTCTAATGCAGATGGGAGATCGAGGAAAGAGCGTTATGGTTCCCGATGATCGTACGGTGAACCGTAGAGTCACAGCTTCAAAGCGTCGTATTGTTTTTCGGTGTAGTAGATCTAATCCCGTTAGTAGCGGTATTTCTGAGAGGGAGAGGTCAGAGGAGGTAGGAGGTAGTGTTCCTCAGATCGATCAGGGTTTTGAGGAAGGGGACGACGTTTATAGGGAAGATGATATTATTGACGAGGGTTTGGTGGACGAGGAGTCGGAGGGCGAGGAGGATATGGTTGAGCGGTTTGTACCTTTTTCGAGATCGGAGTTACCGTTGTCTCAGAGGTTAGCCCGGGACACCTTAGACCGCTACTCTAGGTTGCAGGATGGTCCGGAGAGGGAGCCGCGAAAGAAGCCGCACAGCGACACTGATTGGCTCCTTAGAGCCCCAGTTTCTGGTGGGCCCCGTAACATTTTGGTGTTACGGAGTTTTGGTGAGCATGTGGCATTTAGTAGTTGGACCGAGACCGAGGCGGCTAGATCCTTTATTAAGTGTTACGAGAGGCTGAGTTATGTTGATGGGTTAGGGAAGATGAAGGTGTCGGCTGATGTTGTTAGGAGGTTTCAGTTGACTGGGTTGAATGGGTTGACAATGTGTTGCACGACGGCTGTGGATGAGAACCTTCTGAGCGCTTTCATAGAGAGGTGGCAGCCGGATACGAACACATTTCATATGCCTTTCGGGGAGATCACCATTACGCTTCACGATGTGGAGGAGATTCTTGGGATTCGGCCTCTTGGTTCGAGGGTGTTTGTGCGGGGTACGTCTGCTGCGGGTTCTTCGAGGGAGGAGATGGGTTTGAAGATGGATGTAGCACAGTTTTTTGGCATACTTCCCAGCGAGGTGGCACCACCGTTATATAAGGGTGGTGGCTTGTTGGTGCCAGCTTTGAGGGCCCATATCACGAAAGGGAACGAGCATGACTCCGTCCGTGCTTATTTGTTGTTGTTGTTGGGACAGACTTTGTTTGTGGACAAGTCTGGGGATAGGGTGTCAGCTCAGGTTTTACCCTTGCTTGATGATCTCGAGCAGGATGGAGAGTATGTTTGGTGTGCCGCTTGTTTGGCTTATCTGTACCGGCAGCTAGGCATGGCATCGCGACGAGAGGCTCGCGGTGTTAGTGGGTGTCTACCCTTATTGCAGGCCTGGATCTACGAGTACTTTCCCCAGTTTCGACTACACAGGGGAGATTATTTGGAGGGGAGGCCACGGGTCGATGCTTGGAGGCACGTTCCTCGGTTTAAGGGCGACCCTGACCATTTTCATATGTACCGTATTAGGTTGGACGGGCTTAGATGGATGCCTTATTGGACGCGTATGCCGAGTTCTTCGAGATACTCTCGCTATTCCGGCTATATTAGATTTCAGTCCATAGTTGAGCCGTACCAGCCCGATCGGTGTATGCGCCAGTTTGGGTACATTCAGACTATCCCGATGCTAGGGGTGTTCAAAACCGGTTCGGTTCACCGAACCGGCTTAATTGACCGGTTAACCGGTCAATCGATTTTCCAAGTTGTTGAACCGTAACCGAACCGATTTAAACCGGTTTTTTTCGGTTCGGTTCACCGAATGAACGGTTCGCTTTGACCGGTTCACCGAAACCGAATTCTCAATTAATTGTTTTCGTTTTTCGTAGTCAAAGGCGCTTTCTTGGAGACACAACTTTGGACAAATGAGGTCTTACAAATTCAAGAATGACAAGACATATTGCTTTCTCTTCTTCAAGGAAAAAAAAGTGTCTGAATTGTTAGAAAAATTGAGTCAAACGAAATTTTGAGACTAGATTTTTTGATTAATCCATTATAGCTTTGACGTTACAGAGCACTTAAACTATGCATCTTCCGATGAAAGGGACACTAAATCAATTGATTTCAATTGATGATAATATCAAATTCAACAAAACTAAACCAAAACATTCAAAAACCAACCTTAAATCGATTGAATACATTGAAATTATAAACAAATACATCAAAAAGTTGTAGATTAAGGGACTTGCAAATAGATCCGGAAAAAATTATACTCCGGAAATTAAATGCTTTGGGGAATAATTTAAATGATTTAGGGATATGTTATAGAGTTTGTGATGATGAGATTATATCATGAAAATATTAATGAAATACTAATGTGGTGATAGCGAGATAGAGAAAGAGACACTGAGAGATTAAGGGTTTAGCTAGTGAATTAGGTTTTAGGTTAAAAGTTTTTGGAGAGGTGTGTGTATATGGCAGTTTAAGTTTTGGGCTATTCGGGTTTTTAAAAATTTGGGCTAGGCTTTATTGTTAATTTATTTAATCGGTTTGGTTTCGGTTAATCGCGGTTTTAAAAATCCGAACCGTAACCGAACCGTTTTAAACCGGTTTTTACCGGTTCGGTTCACCTAATTGATAAACTATTTCGGTTCGGCTTTTTGAACCTAAAAAAATGTACGGTTTCGGTTTTTTCGGTTCGGTTTTTACGGTTCGGTTAATCATGAACATCCCTACCCGATGCCGATGCCTATCCCATGTACCGAGTACCGTCCAACGAAGAACGGTTATACTGTGGAGTTTGGCCAGGAGCCCGATACGATGTGGGGCCACGAGACTTCGTTGGTGAACTTCAAGAGTCGGTCTCGACGAGCTACGATGCCTTTCGATGTATCTCGAGACTACGAGAGATAGTACGATGATATTTCTCACCGATTCTTTTTTCCACCTTCGGATCGTCTCGAGTTTATGCGTCCACCTTTTCACGCTGAGCCGGAGGTAGCCCTTGCACTTAGTCGCCAGTTCTCAGATGTCTATCGTTTACCTACTCCGGAGATGCAGCAGCAGCAGTTAGATATTTTGTTTAGTCAGATGAGCATGTACTACGATACCCATGATCAGGGTAACTAGTACCGGATATTTATGCATCGGATTTGTTTTATTTGGTTTTTATGTAGAATTGACTTATCTTTTATTTATTTTGTTATTAGTTTTTTATTGGATTCTTGATTTATTTTTTATTATTTATATTATATTTATATTGGGCACAACATGAAAACCCTAGCATTTCCTCTATTTAAACCCTTTACCCAACAAATTATTTCCACACAACTAACTATCTTCTCTCTACTCTTAAAATATATTACCTCTCTTATCTTATACTTTAATCATGGTGATGACTAACATACAACTAGTTAATTATTATCAAAATAAAATTAACGAGATAGTTAACGAGTTTCTCTTACTATTCAACCGCCTTATGATTGTGTTGAATAATCATGTACTTAATAATTTCATAAGTCGTGGCAATCCTCCTCTATCATCGCTTCAACTAATGCATGGACCTATTTATGCTCTCAACAACCCTTCCATTCATCCTAGGAACGTAACAGAAGGTATCATTACTTTTAATCTAATGTCTAATTTTTCTAATCAAAAAAATTTGTGGACATTAGTATGAAGATTAATTTTTGTATACAGAAAATGTCATCCTGAAGTGAAGTGAGTGGGAGAAAGTGAGGTTGGAGTTAGTTGAACTGTTCAAGAGGTGTTTGACAGTTGTCCCATATAGGACCTTACACTCTCTATGTTCGGCGGACGGTCGGATGTTCGTGGGGCCATTTGAGAGTCTCAAAACCTTTGAAATGTATGTAACTCACGAAGAGGAGGAGTTTTATAGGCCTAATGGTTCTTCATCCGAAGGATATTCAACTGATTAAGTGTTGGCGTATTTGATTATGTGTATTAAGAGTCTTAAAACATATGAAATGTATGTAACGCTGATTAAGTGTTGGTTCTGCAAAAAAACGTTGTAATATTTTCAGAACTTTATTAAAGTTGTCAGTTGAGTTGTCCCACCATTTTCATAACTTTATTAAAGTTGTCAGTTGACTAGTCCAATCATCTTAATTATTAAAGTTTTTTGGATTATTTTGTGTTCGGACCCAATCTCAAGTCTCACCTCTATTTAAAGAGCTCACTCCACCATCATTTTTCACACAACTGACTATCTCATCTACTGTCTCTCTATAATCTCTCTTGTCATTCTCTCTATTTTCCTTCTTTCCTCCCTCATGCCTATGAACGATGTTGAAGAGGTTAATTTCATACAAAATAGAATTGATGAAATTGTTAATGAGTTCCCTTTATTATTTCGCCGTTTACTAATCGTGTTTAATAATAATATCATTTGGGATTTCATGAGGCGTTATGAACCTAATCTCGTATCACTACCACAAATGATGGGTACTCCCTATAAGACAAATTACCCTCATATTCCTGAAATGAATATAACAAAAGGTAAAATTAATAATCGTTATACCTTATCATATCATTTCTTATCATCATTTGTTCTTAATCATCATTTGTTATCATTTTCTCTTGTTCTTTAGAATCGGTCCTTCTGAAAAGGGATGAACTAAAGAGGATCGAGACGGAGCTGATTGAGTTGTTCAAAAGATGTGAAACAATCATCCTGTCCATGACACTGCATCAGCTGATGGAGGGTTACCAGGGTGATGGTCAGATATTCCATGGCCCGCTAGAGGCAATTTTTACGTACCACATTTGTACCGGATACTAGGAGGAGTTATTCAAGCCAAAGGAATATTCATCCACAGATTACTCAACTGATTAGTCTAGTAATGTTTAGTCTACTTTATCTACTGGCTTTAATTTCTGTCAACTTTAATTTCTGTCAGCTTTAATTTCCGTCCACTTTAATTTTCACCAGCTTTATGTATCCACTTTAATTTATGCTAGCTTTATGTATCCACTTTTATGTCTATCATCTTTAATTTTCGTCCACTTTAAATTCCGTCAGCTTTATTCGAGTGTTGTCAACGTTAATTATATTTACCCCAAAATAAATTTACATAAAAAAAAAAACAATACATAAATATCTATCAAATATACAAGTACATTTTGAACATATTAATAAAGTTATTAACCAAAACTCAATTTCCTTGCAACTTCATCATCAGTGCTTTCATTTCTTCTTCTCCGACTTCTTCCCGTGGTGGATCCAATGCAAGCGTTCTAGTTCTCGATGTTTCTTTGGTACAAAGTATCGAGATGACTGACACTTTCGTGTCTGTAGGTCCGCCAAGCGGGAGCTAATGGTGGCATGGCAACATCCTCTTGCGGCCCTATTGAATGCAACCCACTTGACGCGAAAACACTCCCAAGCTCTTTCAAACTCTTCCACGGTTAATGCATCGATAACCCGTACCCAACCCGATTCTGGATTATAGTAGACAAGATCTCTATACCACTCCGTCTTGTAAATGTTCAGGGTTTTGGCATTGATGGCGCGGTTCACGTGCCACCGACACAAGAAATGACTAGAACCAGGAAACACCCCCTAAGAGCGGCGATCAAACCCAACTCCCGGTCGGTGACGAAGACGGTAGGGGAAACAAAGAAAATTGCAAGAATGTCTGACAACCGCCTCAATATCCACGTGTAGGAAGCCTCGGACTCCGTAGGAACAAGTGCACAAGCAATTAGGAACGAATTCCCGCTCGGGGTAACACGGACAATCTCAACCAGTGGATTCTTGCAGGTGTTTGTCTTGTATGTCGAATCAATGAGCACAACATAAGGATAGGCTCGGAACAACTGCACGGCTACGGGATGTGCCATGAATATATGAGAGATTTGTCGTGTCTCAGGATCACTCTCATGCCACTGCAAATAATGCGCTTCAACGGCAAGAGCAAACATTTGTTGTGCCGTGTTCCTTCCACCCCTAAATTCCCGCCTCAGTTTTTTGGTCTCGTTATAAATCTGATTATTTGACGGTTGAGGTTTACCCGACGTTCTTTGGTGAAGAGCGTTCTTTATGTCTCTTGGGAGCACACCTGCCTTAACCTGTTGCCTCACATATGCTTTCTCCTCGTCATCCAAAGCCGCAAAATGACGATCACCGTCCTTGTAAACCTCTTCCTCATGGTTTTGAAACCCTTTACCTTCGGCGGTGATTATGTTCCAAACTACCCCGCTATCGTCACCTTGCCGATGGTAGTTCTGCACGGCTCGGATACGGAAACTGCATCCACACTTATTCGACCTACGCCGCTTCTCAGGATCATCAATTGGAGGAGGTCTACCATACCTTGAACATCGAAAGTAAGATGCCAACAACCCATCTTTTCTTCTGTTTTTTGGCCCATTATTTGCTTTAACCAAAGCAAAACCATGATTCATTGCAATCCTACTCGCCCAATTAAAGGCATCATCACGGGTAACAAAATCTAACGTCGTATCAAAGTACGGATTGTAATCAGTGTTATTATTCCCGAAATCCTCAAACGAGTCATGTTCAATGCAAATACGGCGCTAATTAGGCATTAAATAATTAACATATATTAGTAAATCATGATCAGACGTTAGAAATGGATATTAAACGGGGTTATAAAAAATCGATATCATCTCACCATGGTCAGACAAAAAAACTGAGTGTCATAACCATGGTCAGACGAAGAACTGGATGTCATGGACCATGGTTGGACGTCCATTTCAAACGTCTGTCCATGGTCAGACGTTAGAAATGGATGTCTGGCCATGACCCATGACATCCAGTTCTTCGTCTGACCATGATATTTTTTCCAAATTTTTTTAAAAAAAACCGCAATTGAATTTTAACTAACTAATACGTTACGTAAATCAATTACTTAAATAAGTATAAACAAACATTTAACGGATTCCGAGAATTTTTTTTTTTGACAAACTTAAGATTTGATTAATATGTAAACATACCGAAGAGTGTTCGTCCGCCATGATAATCGATTTAGTGAAATTGTTGTTGTTCGATTTAGTAAAATTGTTGTTGTTGTTGTAATTTATTAATTTTTTTAGTTGAATTAATTGTATTCGATTTTGGAAGAATTAGAAAAGAGAGCGAGAAGAGAGATAGAGAGTATAAGTGAATGAGGGCATTATTGTCTTTATTAATGAAAACGTCGTCGATATTTCCTAAAACGTCGTCGATGGTAACCAGCCTTTTAAAATATCATAATATCATAAAAATAAAAATTTAATCAGATAAGTATATAAAAAAATTGTTTTACACTATATATCATTTTTATTCTCATTTTTGGTAATTTAATTTGATTCCATGGGTATCAATCTCGTACCCACCCCCCCTCCTTAAGTATGAGAAACTCATACCTTATGGGTTTTGGGTAGGGTGATAATGAGACGAGACAGCTCGCGAGCAACTCGAGATTGGCTCATGTGAGCTCGGCTCGAGTTCAGTTCGAGAGCTTAATGAGTCAAGCCGAGCAAACATTGGCTCGACTCGAAAAGCTCGCGAGCAGCTCGAACTTGTGTGATTAGATAAGATATTGCTCATATTTTATCAAAATATTTTATTATGATAATATCTTTATATCACACATATCAAATGTCTAACTAATTTGCCAAATATTTTTACATACAACCTTTGCACATTGTTATTGAAAATATCGGAAGACGAAAAAAAATCAAAAAATCAACAAATATTGGCTCGAGCTCACATTAAAAATCGCAAGCTTGATAACGAGCACATTTTTTACAGGCTCGAGCTCCAGTTTTTGTTCTTGAGCACAAGTCGAGCAAGGCATAACTCGGGCTCGGCTTGGCTCGTTAGCACTTCTAGTTTGAGGTATATAAAACCTCAATTCTTGCTAAACAAACACGTGGTATAAGGTTTGCTTAGCTAAAAAAAAACAAAAGAAAAAAAAAGGAAGAAAATGTTGTGGAGGATTCCACTTTAAATATGTCGTTGTGGTTATGGAATGTGTTGTTACTCGTATGATGGAATTTTTATTGACGAGTGTTAAGGAGGTGTTATTGAACGAATTTCTGTTTCATCAGAATTATTTGGGTCAGATTTCTGGTTATGACTGAGGACTTGAGTGCGGATGTGTGATACACGAATTCTGGATCCTTGCCGAACTGTTGCACACGGGGAACCACGGAGGGGAGCACACGGGATGGAAACGAGGGACATGCGTCACGCATTTGTAGCGTTGCCACCAATTTTTATGGGAAGTTGGAACCGTTCGAATACTTTATGCCATGTCAAGACACAAAGTAATGACATGAACACTAAGAACTCTTTACCCTTAACATTCTATGTCTAGAATCTCGTGGATGCCAATGAACACGGATGCTCACGGAGATCTGGAGTAAGGGGTGAGGGTACATATTAAGAAGTTCTTTAATCAAACACCTAATCCCGCCCGCCTCGATAGCGGCCTCTACTAATGATTAGGGAAATTGTTTGTATTTGATATGTTATCAATTATATGCATGCAATGCAACATCTACAATTTAATCCTAGCATGTGAATTAGACTATGTCGGTGAACATGTAATTTTAGCACTCAATTATGTAATTATGGAATTAGAATTGAATTATGTACGAAAGCCAAAGAAATCATACAATGAATCATACAATTATAATGATTAAATTAATTATAAAATAAATATTACAATTGATTACAATGAATACGGGATCTATGTCAGAAATATCTCCAAAACGGATGTTTGAAGAAAAGGAAAAGATTAAAAGAACAGATTACGGATGATATTATGATTAATAGTCGATTAAATACATAATTAAGCTACGTCGAATCGAGAAAAAAAGTTCATAGACAGAAACCAACCTTGAACAGGCGCAGCAACAGGTGCGTCCTCTGGAAGAGGCGCAACACCTTTTGCGTTTGTTCTTGAGTTGGGTTCTGGCTGTGAAGCCAGAATCGCAATCATTTAATGTTCGTTGGTATTTATGATTAATAATTGATCTAAAGCTCGAGTAAAAGTGGATTAATTAATTAAATTACACTAATAATTTATCAATAAGGAATCTAGATATTTGATATGAATAAATCGAATCCTAAAGACTCAAACTTGACTAAAAGACAAAAACCCGCTAATATTGACTATTAGGGATCTAAGCGGAGAATAATGATTTAATGAAAGATTAAAAAAAAGGAAAACAAAGACGTAGAAACTAGAGGAAGAAGAAGAAGAGCAGGAACAGGCAGCATCTGGAAGAGGCGCAGCAGATGCTGCTTTCCTTCCAGAAGGCGTAGATGCTTCTACGTTTCTTCTCTACGTCTGATCACTACTAAAAGGGTTTTAGATAAGGCTTTTCGATTAAAATTGATTTTAGATTTATTTCTGACATAGATCTTACATTAAATGAATAACAAAAATAAATACAAATAAAAGACGGGATTAAACACCCTCAGACTTACATGTTGTCGAAACGAGATATGAACTACAGTTACGTTTTAGCGACATCTCGACTCGAATGTAAAGAAAGTGCCCTCGTAAGAGGATTGAAAATTCGAATGATTGATTGATTTAATTGATTGAGATGTAGTTGGTCAAATTGGTTGGTCTAATGCAAACGTGACGGGTACCCATAAGGATCTGAGCTTACATGGTCGATTGATCAAGCACGTAGATTTCGATAGCTTAGAGCAAGGTCTAGAATGCAAAGAGAGAAGAGAAGGGGCTGAACACTCGCGTGCTTTAAAAGTGAGAACGGAGCTCTCCTTTTATAGCCGGAAATACGAAGAGTTCTGGAACAACTCAAACTTATCTCGAAAATATTCTGAAAACAGAGAAAACAACCGGAGAAGAGGCGCAACAGATGATGCAACTCTTCGAAGAGGCGCAGCAGATGCTGCACCTGTTCCCCAGAGGTTTCCTACCGCGGAAGAAGAATTGTGGTAGATCTATACTTCACTTTTAAAAGATATGAGATATATTTTAAAAAAAAAAGATAGAATTTGAAATATTAAAAAAATAATCAGAATATTTCCGCGAATTCCGACTCGGAGTTTTAAAACGGTTTATAGAAAATGAAGCGGTTTTCGACCCGGACTCAAAATAAACTCTAATGACTGAAACGACCGTACCGGCGCGTAGATGACGACCAAGGGGTAGACACAAGTGTTTGAACTATCACTTGACGATAAACTTACGAATTGTCATAAATCATTTCGCGTATCAAACATGCGGCCCAATTATCACTAGGTGGTTGGCGGAAGGTGTAGAAACGAGGTATCTACATGATGGTGGACTGATAACCTTATGAATGCCCTTAGCCTACTCAAATTCACATCTCAGCCCGATAAATACTTAGCCTATAATCTTCCCACATCTTAAGCCATATTATTCCTTACCTTGGTTATGACTTGATTATGTTGTTGGTTTTTGCTTAATAGTTACCATAGACGATGTAATGGTTTATATTTTGGGAACTTAATTTGATTTTGTGATTTAGCTAAAATGTTGTAAAATATATAATTAAAAGAGTCAAGGGAAGTTGGGTCACCATGCAATTATTTTATACTCATGTTAAACTTGGAATTAATAATATTGTTAATTGTTTAGGCTAAAGACACCCATCTCTCGATATTAGTTTCAACCTTAGGTCGGGTCGTCTTAGAGAACTTTCGTTATGACTAGGTCATCTTACTACACATGCTTAGTCTAATCCGATTCCGTGCCTCTCGACTTTTAGAATGAATCAACAAACTTAATCAATGAATATGGCCACTAAACATAGATTAATCATGATGATACAAACATGTGAAAGAAACAATTTAGATAATTATATCAACCTATTTTAACTTTTTACATATTAGTCATGCATGGCTCCAGGCTCCTCTAATCCCTAGACAAAGGGAACTACTCACTCGTATTTAGAATAAACTTATGTTGGTGTATAAAACGGTAAATGTGGTAAACATGATTAAATGAAATAACAAAAGTTATAAAAGTGCTAAATGATAACTAACACTAGTGAAATGCAAATGCTAAACTAATAAAACAATGCTAATGATATTAAAGTGATAATGGAAATACAATAATAAAACGAATAAGGATCGAAATTACCGCAACAAACAGAATTTGGAACTTGAACAAGAATACTAGAACCAGAAGATTAAAGAAAGATTGTATTGAATTATAACCAAATGCTTGAACAAAGTAATAACCAAGTGTTTAGCAATATTGAAACTAAATATGAAACTAAGAGAAATTTGTGTGCTTAAGCTAAGGAAAATTTATGGGAGAAAGATGTGTAAAGTTGATGTAAAAGGATGATCCCCTAATGACGGATTAAGGCTCCTATTTATAATAAAACAGGAGCATAACGTAAGGCATCTAAGCGAGTCAAACCGCGATCGGGGAAAGGCAACCCCGATCGGGGTCGGGGTAATACGGGTTAATTCCTCTTAATTGCTCGGTTAAATGCTTGAGGAATATTATGATGCGTCTTTAAGCTCCTTAATGCTCCGGTTAATTGCATAATTTGGCATCCCATGAGCATCCAAAGAACATCTCTATGTTGAGTTGTTTGGACTCCTTTAAGTTGGGCTTTATTTTGGTTTCTCATTTGTACATTAACCCATTTCACAAATCCTCATGCTTGGGCTTGTCATTTCCCATAATGTCCTTCCATGGCTCATCTTTCTTCCATTAGCTTAGTGAACTTTGGTGCTTGCTAATGTGCTAGGAAAAAGCCTCTAAATGCTTAGATTCTTACAAAATGTAGCAAATACGAGCAATACACCTCGAACACGTAATTAGCTCACAAATATACTAAATAAAGTATAATAATCGTGTAAAATTGATCTAAATTAGGGAGTAAAATCATATAAAAACTAGACATATCAAACTCCCCCAAGCTAAACCCGTGCTTGTCCATAAGCAAGAAACCATATGACTAAGGCAAGGGAGGAAAGCAACCAAATCCCAACAATTGCAATATCCAATTTTAAACTAGCAAGCATAATGACTCAAATCCCGAAACAACATGGGCATAAGGATAATGCAATAAAAATGGACGAGATTTACATGGCGGCGTAGCATGAAAGACTTCAAATGAACTTTTCGGCTCTTGCGTGATCTTTTGACTTATGGACTCTCACGATTCACTCAAACTCGTTTAAATGTGAAAGGATTTTTATGAGTAGCACTCACCTCTGCTCGACTCATGAGAGTGTGCCCGCAATCTAATATAGTAAGAATTTCAAAACTAAAAGCGAAAAACATTCAAATGCAAGCATGAAAAGGAAGCCAAGGCTAAGAAGAAGGTTAATAAAAAATGGGTGAGAAATGGGAACAAATGATTTATGGTATGTGGAGCTAAGTCAAGCTAGCAACAACCATATGTAAGGATGCTCGATCCCAACACTATCCAAAATTTCCAATACAATTCTCAAGAAAACTCTCCAAAATATATGAATAAGACATGAGAGCTTCTTATATCATCTTTTTTTTTTCTCAAAATACAAAAAGATGCTTCTCTTGTTTTTCATTTCATGCTTTTTTCCATTTTTTTCTTTTTCTTTTCTTTTCCTCATCTTTTTTCATTTCTATTATTTTTTTTCTTTCTTGTCAAAGCATTAAGACCAAGCCCACAATGATATATCAAAATAGAACAAATCCTAAATGAGCACCCAAACACAATTAATCAAAGCTACTAGCTCAATAAGGTAGGCAATTTTTGTTTGTAGCTAAGGATAAATTTTTGTGAAGGGGTTCAAAAAGGCAAATTTAATTATGGGAATGGCTTCAAAATGCTAACAAATAAATGCATGCTTATAAAGAGATGAAATCAAAACCATACTTGTGTGTTTTTAATGTAGCGCACACCATAAGGAGACCTACACTCACCTAAGAGAGACCGGATATGGATGCATCGGTCTAAGGAGGTTCTATTTTACCAATTTGTGGTTTGCCAAAAGTCAAGATCAAGCTTATTAGGTTCAATTTTCATCTTCCACCTACTATGTCAAGACATCCCCGTGAATGCAGTTATCCTGTCAAATAATAGAGAATCATTAGCTATTAAGCTAAAATTGGGACATACAAAGGGGCACAACTATGTAAACCATGACCAAAGTAGGCAATCAAAGCATGTGAAGCAAAAATTTAGCACAAAATTTTCAAAGTTTCAGAATTTTCCCAACTAAATGCACTCACTAACTAAAATGCAAATGCAATCCCCTCCCCCAAGCTAAACACAACATTGTCCTCAATGTGCCAACACGTAAAACATCCAAGCTAACCGTAAAAACGGTTCAAAGCACAAAACATGAAAGACAAGAGGTTTATATTTAATGGGGAGTGGGAAGAATAAAACTAAAGTGCAAAAAAAAAACTTACTAGAATAGCTAGCCTTCCCCCAAGCTATTATGTATACGGGGGATACCTTCATTCATCAATCAAGTAAAGGGCCAAAAGTTGAAACCCTTCCTACCTTTCTTCTTACCACGACCACCTCCCGATGTATCACCAATTCCATTAGGCTCATCACTTTGGAGAGTATTCACCAATATTTTGCCCATTTCCAAGCCCCTCTCCATAGCTACTATAGCCACCAACATAGCCTCCACCATAGCCTCCACCATAGCCTCCATGAAATATTCCAACTCCATAATCCAAACTACAAAAATCCGGACCGGGAGCATAGTGAGTAGAAGTACCTGCATCATGGTTAGGAGGAGGGAATCCATCCGAAGGATAATGATGAAATGAAGGGTGTGGTCCCTCGGGTTGAATTACCCCTTGCCTAGAAAAGTGATCATAAATAGGATGCAATGCAAGTCTTTAATGATCACGAATGACATTAATATTAAGACTAAGGTCACGCATCATATCCATCACATCAACGCTAGAGGTGGAATGACGTGCTTGAGTTGGTTGAGCTCTTGCACGACGATCAATGGTGGTAGTTCTCTAACTTCTAAGTGGCAAGTGGTAAATGGGGGCGAATAAATGGGGAATTCCCATGACGGGGTTTGTGTATGGACTAAAGGTTGAAGCTCACTCATCTCGGCCGGTAGCGTAATAGAATCATGATTACTAATCCTCCAAATCATGTCTGGATGAGAGCTTCTAAACCAATTACAAGATAGGAAATAGTCATAGTCAAGTCCATCCCCTCATTCCCTACTCTCCAAAGGAATCAAATCAGTGGTCTCTTGGTTGAAACAACAAACACTATGGGCAATTCTAGTAACCAATCCACCCAAGACAATTGATCTATTGGTAGCATTACATTGCTTGGTCAAGTGGCTAGCAAATTTGTAGAGAATATTGATCCCCTATTCTTCATCACCGTTTACATTGAGAAAGGCACCTAAAATCTCGACCTCAATACTCCTCACCGAGTGAGGCTCATTCCTCCCAAAAAAAGTCCACCCCATAAACCTTTGCCAAATGCGAATTTCGGGGTAGTGAATGTATTGGTGAGGGGTATGGTCCCAACCGGTGAAAGGGTAGTGAGAAATGGATGCCCAAGTCAAATTAGGGAGGTAACCTTCGGGTGATTCGGTATGCAAGCCCTCACATTTCAAAGCAAAAATCTTGGCAAAGTCCGATAAATCCAAACGATAATCATGATTAAACAACCGGAATGTTACAAAATGAATAAACCGTTCTCGTTTTGATTTATGAAACTCGAAGGAACTCAAAAATTCAAGTGTGAGCTCGGGAAAGGTTTTATAATCCATCTTGTAACAAGCTAGCATACCAAGATTCTTAAATAAAGACTTAACATGTTTGTCAATTCCAATTCTTTTCAAAGAAGCTTGATTGATAAACTTAGTTGTTTTCATACCTTTGGAGCGTAAGAGGACCCTATTATCCCAATATTTTTTATCATTGAATATCACTTGGGGAAAATCATTATCATGTCATTCCGGTACATCGGGCATTTCAAAATCCTCCGCAGCCCGGGTGGATTCCGCATCACCTCTCCTTCTCTTTGGAGCACCTTGGGTAGGAGCTTTTCTAGGTCCCATTTTTTTAAAATTTTAAGACGAAATTTTAAGACAAAAAATTCATCTTAAAGCAACCAAAATCCATCCAACCAACGATAATAGAACAAATTAGTGAAATAATTCATTCTATAAACATTAATAGAGCACAATACAACCAATTTCTTGCACAAATAAGCACAAAATTAATTACCCCCAATTTGAGTTAGGGTTTGAAAAACTTGATTAAATTGATTGAAATGGATGGATTTAAAGAGAAAGGAAAGGAAAACTTATTTGATGATGTTGAGTATGGAATGAATCTTGCAAAGTAATGAAGGAAATGATGTGTCCTTGAGATTTAAGTGAATACAGTGAAGAAGAAAAAGGTAGAAGTAGATACCTGTCGGTTTGGAAGAAGAGTGATGATTGTGGTGTATTCTATTTGTGTTCTAAAGAATACGAATAGAATCCTGATAACTGCGACCCCGATCGGGGCGTGGGAACCCCGATTGGGGTTGACCAATTCTACGCATTTTGACTTTCTCATCCGTGTTTACAATTTGAGCTTTGTTTTTTGAAAGTTACGTCCCCAAACGGGATTCTGTGCTTGGGGATGCGTGAATTTCCTCATCGACTCCTCTTTTCTTCATTTTCACCTAAAAATCACCAAAAAAAACACCGTCAAGTCTAGTTAATTATAAAAAATTACGAAAAATAAAGAAAATAAAATAAAGTGAAAGCAAATAAAAGCTTGGGTTGCCTCCCAAGAAGCGCTGATTTAACAGCCCGCACGACGTATGAAACTTGAGTCGGTTCAAGCTTCCATGCTAACTCCCTCTAGTATCCCAACGACCGCATTCTCATGGTAGACCTTCAAACGATGGCCATTGAGTTTGAATTTTTCGCCATTGGTGGTCATCACTTCAACGGAACCGAACTTGTTGACATTTGTGACGGTATATGGACCGGACCACCGTGATCGTAACTTTCCCGGAAATAGCTTGAGGCGGGAATTGAAAAGCAACACCTTATCACCGATTTAAAACTCCTTCTACAAGATTTTATTATCGTGCCATCTATTTGTTTTCTCCTTATCATCTACAAAGTGCGAGCTTTCCTCCATTGATAACTCTTGTCCATCCAACTCATGCTCCAAAGCATCCACCTCCTTATTCCCAATCTCATTATCACCTGCAAATGATTCTAATAGCAAGAGTGCCTCCAAAGGGTCTTTAGCCAAAGACCGAGGTATAGAGTCATATTTGACAATGTCAACAACATCCAAAACATCAATAGAAAAACAAGACTTATCTAACATTAGACTCTTCATGGCACGATTCAAATCGAATGCGACCTTATCGTCACCCACTTCCAATGTTATTTTACCATTCTTGACATCCATTATCGCACCCGCAGTATGTAAAAATTGTCTTCCCAAAATAATTGGGATTTGGGCATCCTCGGGCATGTGAAGAACAATAAAATCAACCGGAATAAAGAATTTACCAACTTTGACGGGAACATCCTCCAAAACTCCCAAAGGGTGTTTTTATAGAACGATCCGCCATTTAAAACGTGATACTAGTACATTTCAAGACTCCCATATTAAGCTTAGCACAAATAGAGTAAGGAATGCCACTTACACTAGCACCTAAATCGCATAAAGCTTTATCAATTTGATAGGTACCAATTGTGCATGGAATGGAAAAACTACCAGGATCTTTTAACTTAGGAGGGGACTTGTTTTGTAAAAGAGCACTACACTCGACGGTGAAGGCTTTTGTTTCTACTTCGTCAAAAAGTCCTCTTCTTAGTTAAAATGTCTTTCATGAACTTAGTGTAAGACGGAATTTGAGTGATTAATTCGGTAAAAGGAACGGTTACCTGGAGGTTCTTCACAACTTCCATGAATTTACCGAATTGAGTGTTTTTTTTATGCTTTGCCAATCTATGAGGAAAAGGCACTTTGACTTTTTCCGGCTCCTTAGTCTCAACATCCTTCTTTAGAGGAGCATCCTCCAAATCTTTGACTTCCTCAACCACAATTTGATCATCCACCTTCTTTGGCATAACCACATCTTTCTTACCACTAGGGGAAACCTCCAACTCAACAAGCACCTCTTCATTTTCCTTGGGCATGGGTGGCTCATCATACTTCTTACCACTTCTCAAGGTGATTACATTGAGATTATCATGTGGTTGCTCACCTTGAGGTGGTAATTAACCCGTTCTTCTTTGAGAGCTAGAAGCGGCTAGTTGAGCCATTTGTTGTTCTAGCATTTTGATTGCGGCACCATGACTTTGATCATTTTTTTTAAGTTGATCCAACATTTCCGTTTGGGTCTTAGCCAATTGGACTACCAAGAACTCAAGTTTATGGTCTTGGTTGTTTTGTTGGACATTTTGGGGTGGTGGAACTTGGTTTGGTTGAGAGTTTTGTATTGGTGGTCTTTGTTGGTAGTTTTGAATTTTTGATAGCGCGGTGGAAAATTGAATCTTTATTGTGGGACATAGGCATTTTGTTGAGGTTGAGGCACAAAGTTTTGTTGGGGTTGAGGATTGAGCACATTGTTGCTTTTGTAAGATAAGTTGGGGTGAAATTTTGTATTTGGGTTGTAAGTATTGGAAAAGGTACCCGCTGGATAAGAACTTTGCTTAAAGGTTTGAAAAGCACATACCTCCTCCATAGTAGCTTGGCATAGAGTGGAGAAATGACCCGCACCTCCTCAACTTTCGCACACAATAATTTGGCTAGTGGAAGACACGACATTGAGTTGATGAACCGCATTTTGAACCTCCAACTTTTCTTGAAGCAAAAGGATTTGATTTTTCAAAATGCTAGTGTCGGAAACTTCCTCTCCTTCTTTGATGGGTACAGTCCGAGAATTGACATATTGGGCATCATGGATCACCATGGATTCAATTGTGGCATGAGCAATATCTGTGTAAATTTGATCAAACCGCCCATTGTTGGCGGAATCAAGAATTCGTCGGGATTCGGCATAACACCCACTGTAGAATTTTATGGCAAGGAACCAAGCATCCAACCCATGATGTAGGCATTGCCTTTGGAGCTCCTTGTACCTCTCCCAAGCTTCATATAAGCTCTCAAGAGCTTGTTGACGGAATCCCGTGGTTTGGCTCCTCAAAGTTTGAGTTTTTTCAGGTGGAAAAAACTTTTGATAAAAGGCAAGAGCCAATGTCTCCCAATTGGTGACTCCTATAGTGGTGCGATCAAGGCTATTGATCCATAGTTTTGGCCTGTCCTTCAAAGAGAAAGGGAAAAGTAGTTCTCTAATTTGGGCTTGAGTGACACCCGTTTGTCGAATCATGTAGCAATAGTCACAAACGTTTTGCACATGCAAATTCCTCCAAAGGACTTCCCCCAAATTGCTTCCTCTCCACAAGGGTAATGAAAGCCGGTTTGATCTCCAATTCCGGGGCGGTAATTTGAGTGGTGGTGATACCGGTCGGAAGCATAGCCGCGGTAGGCTTGGAATGATCGGAAAGTTCCACCATCTTCTTAGCTGGTGAGGGTGGTGGTGATGATGACAAACTAGAAACCTTCTCCTCTTCAAGATGTTCCAGATCGTCTAAGTAAGACTTTCTAGCACTTTTAACTTGCACGGGAGAAGCGACTTCTTTTACTTCTTTCCAAAATCCTCGTCTTCTACGAAAGGTTTTTTCGGACTCGGAATCCACGAAAGTAATTCTTCCTCACGAGAAGACCTGGGCATAAGGCAACAATCTTCAAGGAAATTGTAAGTATGGTCTCAAGGAACAAGTGTTCCTAAAGACAAGAGAAAAATAAGATAGAAGTCCACAAATCAAAAACGAAATAAAATCGTACTCCCCGACAACGGCGCCAAAATTTGAAAGGCCATGTCGCACACCTAATCAAAGATAAATTTCCCTTGACACAAATTAATGTAGTATGAGGGGTCGAACACAAGAAGATGGGAATTCCGCTATGAAATGCTATGAATAGACTACTATCAAGGTCGGTTTAATGAATGTTTTAGTTTAATGATTTAGCTAGAATGTTGTAAAATATATAATTAAAAGAGTCTAGGGAAGTTGGGTCACCATGCAATTATTTTATACTCATGTTAAACTTGGAATTAATAATATTGTTAACTGTTTAGGCTAAAGACACCCATCTCTCGATATTAGTGTCAACCTTAGGTCGGGTCGTCTTAGAGAACTTTCGTTATGACTAGGTCATCCTACTACACATGCTTAGTCTAATCTGATTTCGTGCCTCTCGACTTTTAGAATGAATTAACAAACTTAATCAATGAATATGGCCACTAAACAAAGATTAATCATGATGATACAAACATGTGAAAGAAACAATTTAGATAATTATATGAACCCATTTTAACATTTTACATATTATTCATGCATGTCTCCTTTAATCCCTAGACAAAGGGAACTACTCACTCATATTTAGAATAAAACTAATGTTGGTGTATAAAACGGTAAATGTGGTAAACATGATTAAATGAAATAACAAAAGTTATAAAAGTGTTAAATGATAACTAACACTAGTGAAATGCAAATGCTAAACTAATAAAACAATGATAATGATAATAAAGTGATAATGAAAATACAATAATGAAACGAACAAGGATCGAAATTACCGCAACAAGAAGGATTTGGAACTTGAACAAGCATACTAGAACCAAAAGATTAAAGAAAGATTGTATTGAATTGTAACCAAATGCTTGAACAAAGTAATAACCAATTGTTTAACAATATTGAAACTAAATATGAAACTAAGAGAAATTTGTATACTTAAGCTAAGGAAAATGTATGAGAGAAAGATGTGTAAAGATGATGTAAAAGGATGATCCCCTAATGACAGATTAAGGCTCCTATTTATAATAAAATATGAGCATAACGTAAGGCACCTAGGGGAGTCAAACCCCGATCGGAGTCGGGGTAATCCGGGTTAATTTTTCCTCTTAATTGTTCGGTTAAATGCTTGAGGAATCCTATGATGCGTCTTTTAGCTCCTTAATTCTCCAGTTAATTGCATAATTTGGCATGACATGAGCATTCAAAGAGCATCCCTATGTTGAGTTGTGTGGACTCTTTAAGTTGGGCTTTATTTTGGTTTCTCATTTGTACATCAACCCATTTCACAAATCCTCATGCTTGGGCTTGTCATTTCCCATAATGTCCTTCCATGGTCCATCTTGCTTGCATTAACTTAGTGAACTTTGGTGCTTGCTAATGTGCTAGAAAAAAGCCTCTAAAGGCTTAGATTCCTACAAAATGTAGCAAATACGAGCAATACACTTCGACACGTAATTAGCTCACAAATATACTACATAAAGTACAATAATCATGTAAAATTGAGCTAAATTAGGGAGTAAAATCATATAAAAACTTGACATATCAAAGACGAAGTCTTAAAGAAGCTTGTGGAGCTCAAGATGAAGAGCTCGTGATTTGAATGAAGTGATAATCAACGTACTGAAGATATCCAAGAAGATTTTGTAGTATAGGTCGTCGTTCAATAACTGTAATTTCAATAGTAATTTTGTAAAGTAGAGTTATAGCTGTTTTAACTATAACCTTACTTATCAAGCTTAAAGTTATAGGTGAACTTACTATAACTTTGGAGCTTCGAATATAAGGCGTCTGTTTTATATTTTCAAAACGGTTTTTGAACATAGTTTTAAATAATCTTTTTAACAAAACGTATTTATAGTAGATTAAGGTTTAAATTTATTTAGTTTGAATATTATTATGATCTCTCAATTGATTAGTAAAACAACTTATGAATTGTAATGCTATCTAGGGTTTTTATATATGTTGAAGACTAAACCCTAATCTATCTTACTAAGCCCAATAATAAACTAGGGTTTCATGCGAGTAAGGCTTATGGGCCGTGTCTCTCGTGGCTATCCGTAGGTTTAATTAGGGTTTAAGTAAGATGTAAACGTAATATCTTTCTTGTCGCACAAGGGAGGCAGATGGTTTACTAGGGTTTTAAATTTAACCTAATTATCCAAGGGAGGCCACAACTAGAGCTAGGGTTTCTAATAAAAACCTAGTTTGCCTCTCTACTATTAATATCAATGATTCCCATGCATTTAAAACTAAGCTATTCATACTAGCATTCTTCTTTGCAAACGTGCTTAATATTTTCGAGTAAAATCTTTGTTTTGCAAAAACCTTATTTTCGAAAAGCCGCTTATACTCGTGAATTATTATTGGGAAAAACGTTATTGGATAATAGTGCTAGATTTGTTTCTTATAAGTTCAATTGTGTGAACATCAAGACCAAACAATAACACTTTCTTATTAACGTAAGAGTCGAGTATTTAACGATACTCAAACCTTGAGTTACAACTATAGTTGGTTGTACGAGTGGGTTAATAATTTTGTAATCCGTAGGAAGATACTAAAATTATTAATTGAGAAATAGTGGACGTATGTTTCGAGTTGTGAAACTGAACCACTTCAAAAATCCCTTTTGTCTCGTGTCTTTTTATTTGTTTACGTATTTTATTATTTCCATACACGTTACAAGTGATTAGATGGGTTGAATTTAATCAATAAATTCAAACCACATATTACTATTACACGCTTATACGGCGGACAATCGAAAAAGTAGGCATACTTTATATATACTCAATTCACCCCCCCCCCCCCCTCTCGTGTATTTGAGATAAATAGACTCTTCAATTGATATCAGAGCCTCATGCTCTTTATTACCTAACAACATTGAGACTGATCTATTTGTTTTTTTTGCCTATTTTAAATCCTTTTTATCTCGTGTGAAATGGAATCCAAACACCTAAAAGCTCCCATCTTTGAAAGGAAGAACTATGGTCTTTGGAAGAACATGATGACACACTATATTAAGGGACATGATTGAGAATCTTGGAAGATCATCCAAAAGGGTCCTATAAAATATTGGTTGCATCTGAAAACGGCAAAACCTATGAAAAAGAGGAAAATGACTATATTTAGGCTGACTACCGTTCGACAGAGAAAAACTCGAAAGCCATGACGTTGTTACAAAACAACATGATAAGCACTGAGTTTGATCATTTCTCGTCTTGTAGTACGGCCAAGGAAATATGGGATGATCTTGAACTTGCATACGAAGGTAATACCGTGGTGAAAAAGCATAATATTGATGTACTCATTCAAAGGTACGAACTTTTCTGAATGAAGAAGAATGAATCAATCAACAGTATGTCGGCACGTTTTTCAAGTATAACGAATGAACTCCGAAATCTTGGAAGAAAATTCGATTATAAGGATATCGTATGAAAAGTCCTTAGGATTCTCTTTAAGAGATTGACATCCAAGGGGACTGCGATTGAAGAAGTAAGAGATCTCACTCTTCTAACCTACAAAGAGCTAATAGGTTCTCTCATGGCTCACGAGCATCAACTCGATAAGCTTGATGAGGATTATAGCAAAGGTAAAGGTATAGCTTTGCAAGCCAGTGATGGTGAAGATGATATAGAAGATAAAACCGTCTTGTTTGTAAGACGCTTTAGAAATAATCTCTTCAAAAGAAAACAATCAAAATTCAACCACAATAAAACCTTCAACAAAAATACTAATGAGTCAAAATCCTCATTCACCAATAAGAGATGCATCCAATGTGGCGAGACATACCACATGATCAAAGATTGTCCCACATGGAAGACGATTAAAGTCAAAGCTAAACGGGACAAGACCAAAAGGGAATTCAAGCAAGTCATGTTATCATCATGCTAGGGAGATTTTGACACTGAAGATGATGAAGAATCTGAAGATGAGGAGGTCGCAAATCTCTGTCTAAGCAACATCAGTCTTGACCTAATCACTGATAGTGATGATGAGTCTAGCAACTCCAGATCATAATTTTGCTTGATAAGAGAATTAGATTCAGACAGCGAAACAGGCGAGGTAAGTTTCATTCGTCTTAAGAATCAAGTTAAAAAAATTACATAGGAATGCTATGATAGATTTCTTTGAGCAAACCCTTGATCAATGTCGTGAGCAAAGTCTTGAATTAAACGAATTGTGAGAGCAAATCCTTGACATTGCCAATGAGAATCAACTTCTAAAAGCCAAAATAAGAAAGTTGAGTTCTAAGGTTATGGCTAATTCAGCCACAACTTTTGAATCCACTAAAGCCGAGAAAATAGCTCTTGAGTCTAAAGTTATAGCTAATGAAGCTATAACCTCATAGTTAAAGCTCAACATTAAACATCTTGAGGCCAAGGTTATAGTTAATGAAGCTATAACCTTAGAGTTGAGAAAAGCCAATAAACTTCTTAAGACTGAGATAAAAGCTAAAGACATTAAAATCTCAAATCAAAAGAAGGAAATTGACTCTTCATCTTAGCAACTAAAGGAAACTAAAGCTCAAATAACGGATATTAAGAAACAACACTCAGATGTTGTGTTTATTCTTAATAATCGTTTTCAAGACTTTCGTGACAACCTTACGGAAAGTAGCCCTTCTAAAAGTATAGAGACCGGCCACTCTTATTGTAAAAAAGAAATCGATTCTCTAAAAGAACTATTATTGCATGCTAGGAAAGTTCATGACAAATGGGAAGGTAGTACCACCGTTTTAAATTTCTTAACCGAACAATCTGACAATAATATGAAGATGGGCATAGGCCGCGAATGTTATGGTTGTAGGGACCACTCTAAATGCAAATCAACTCCTTCTGAACATGATTTCAGAAAAAGAAAATATGTTAATTTACCTGAGTATCTTATTTACAATTATTGTGGTCATACGGGTCATCTCCTAGAAAATTGTGACAAGCACACAAAGGACCTAAAGAGAAATATAAATTTTGTCAGAGCCTCTAACACACAAGAGGAAGAAGACATGTGTCCTAATCCAGAACCATCCAAAGAAGAAGTCAGAAATAATGAACATTGTTGGTTTTATGACATGAGTTTTGACTATACTAAGAAACCAAATTTGCCTAAGCAAAAGCCACAAACTCATCAGCAACATGCTAAAGAACCTAGACAACATCAAAGACCTAGATCACCTCCAAAACCCAAACCTAAGTAATTGATTGTTAGACAAGTTTGGGTTCAAAAAGATATGATATATAGAGTACCAAACAATAAAGGACCCAACCTTGCTTGGGTACCTAAGAGTTGCATTTAAACATTTTTGCATGTGGTTGTGAAAGAAAATAACTTATGGTACCTTGATAGTGGATGCTCAAGGCACATGATCGGAAACAAGAATCTATTTCTTTCACCTGAACCTTTAGAAGGAGGTAAGGTCACTTTCGGAGACAATAAGAAAGGAAAGGTCATCGGTGTTGGTAATATTGGTATATATCCCTCTCATGCAATTAGTGATGTGTATTTATTTGATAGCCTCAAGCATAATCTACTAAGTATATCTCAATTATGCGATAAAGGAAACATGGTTGTCTTCCATTCAGATATCTGTCGCATTATAATTGAAGGTACTAGTAGAGTGATACTTGAAGGTCATCGCAAAAGGAATGTTTATATGATTGACTTGGACGCTATTCCTACTAACTCTTTTACCTGCATGAAAGTAACTTTAGATGATCCGTGCTTATGACACAAAAGATTTGGTCACATAAGCTCTCATATTTTGAATAAGCTTAAAAGATGGGACATGGTTGAAGGTTTACCAAAATCAAGTTTAACCAAGAAAAGATGTGTGACACCTGTGTTAGATGCAAGCATGTGTGGTCATCTTTCAAACCTAAAAGAGTAGTAAGCACGAATCATGCCTTAGAGCTTGTGCATATGGATTTTTGTGGTCCAATGAAGGTAAAAAGTAGAGGAGGATCCAGGTATGTCTTTGTTCTAGTTGATGATTACTCAAGGTATGTTTGGCCTATATTCTTACACTAAAAAGATGAGACTTTTGATGAGTTTTTTTGTCTTATGAAACTCGTCCAAAATCAATATAAGTCCAATCTTATTTCTATTGGTACAGATCATGGCACCGAATTTGATAATCATGTTTTCATAGAATATTGTAGGGAAAATGGTGTAGGGCATAATGTCTTTGCACCAACGGTGTGGTTGAACGTAAGAATAGAACATTAGAGGATATGGCTCGAACAATGCTTTTGTGTAGATGTGACAACCCTCGCGAATGCGAAAATAAAACATACAAACATGTGATTAATATAACGGAAAATACGGTGTTGTTAAAACTTTTCACATGCAATTAGAAAGGTACGAGGAATGTCAATAATTACAAACCGAAATATAAAATATACTACAAAGAGACGTAGTCTCTCAAAATGTATCAAATATCAAAGTGATTAGCAAACTAGCTAAACAACGTCTAGAGGTGATTCATCCAGGCGAACGCCCGCTAGCTCACACCCGAACCCAAAATACCACATTAGCAAAAAGCCATCCAATCAAGCAACCTGTTCATCCATGAAAAACATGAACGCCACAGTCAGTGGGGAGTAACTCCGGGTTCTCCCAGCCATATCACATTAAACGTACATAAAGGAAATACAAAAGTAGAAGCATGCATATATAGATATACATGTGAAATACGATAAGAATAGATAGGCAATTCAATATATAATGATAAGAGCATATGAAGTACAAAT
Source organism: Heliosperma pusillum (assembly GCA_022085475.1). Taxonomy (NCBI): domain Eukaryota; kingdom Viridiplantae; phylum Streptophyta; class Magnoliopsida; order Caryophyllales; family Caryophyllaceae; genus Heliosperma; species Heliosperma pusillum. The sequence continues at coordinate 96,835 of JAIUZE010005684.1, forward strand.
CCGTAACCATCATATGATAGATAGACTCGGGGATGACACTCTTAGGCAACCATACACTCACTAGGGCTTGCATCTCACCGTTAGCGGCATAAGTTTGATAAGATTGAGACTCGACAAACAAACCATGCCAAGTCATCCAACGATCACAAGTAATCAATCATATAATCATTCATTCAAACGTACAATACGTTGACAACATCTCTCACAGTAAATGACAC
>JAIUZE010005686.1:6654-21401 GCA_022085475.1 Heliosperma pusillum
AACGGCTACATTGACGACCTTGAGGTTGAGCTTGAGGAGTATAAGGCCTATGGGCCACATTTGAAGTAGCTCTAGGAATAAAAGGAGCGGGATTCCTTTTATTTGCATTGGAAGGAGGATTAAATCTCCTCTTGTTAGCATAAGAATTAGAGGAAGACGGAATAAACGGTCTCTTCCCATAAACATTTGGCCTAGGAACATAAGAAGGAGAGGGATTATTCATCAAGGCTTCATCTCTAATAGCCTTCATAGAATTCTCGGCCCACAAAGAATCATCATAAAGATCTCCAAAGGAGGTGATATTCCTCCTCACTTTACTTTGCAGTACGGCACTCAACTTGTTTCGGTAATAGAACGCTCGGTCCTCATCATCTCGGATAAGTCTTGGAGCAAAATGAGCAAGCTTATTGAACTCCGTAGTGAAGTCCTGAGCTGACAAGTTGCCTTGCTTCAAATCAATGAACTCTTGAGCCTTTGTTGCTTAAGCTCTTTAGGATAGAATCTACCTTCCACAAGAGCTTTGAAACAAGCCCAGTTGAAGTCCTCTTCAAGAACAGCGGTGGCACTAGTGATAGCCCACCAGTTATCAGCTTCCCTAACAAGGAAGTGCTTTGCGATCCTCACCTTGTCCTCTTCGCGGACTTGGTATAGATCAAACTGCTTCTCCATCTCGCGGAACCAATCGGATAACTCCGTAGGGTTCGGTTCTCCACCATATGGTACAATTTTACTCCTTGCTATTTGTCCAGCTACCCATGCGTAGCCACCTTGATGGTTATCTTCCCTTCTAGGGGGAACTTGGTTGGCATGAGCTAAAGCTGCATCTTGCTGATTTTTCAGCACTTGAGTAAGAGCTTCCAACATGACATTCTCAACTAGTTGTGGTCTAACCATCTTTATAAGAAACAAAAACAAATTAAGTTATTCCTATCAATTAGCATAAACAAATAGACTACCAAGTAAAGTCCTTAACTTCTACCCAACTCTCATTTATTATTTCAAGGTCAAGTAGTTTAAGTTTAGGGTTCACGTGTGTGCGTCGGGAGCGATAAAGCTCTGTTACCAACTGTGACAACCCTCGCGAATGCGGAAATAAAACATACAAGCATGTGATTTAATAAGCGGAAATACGGTATTTTAAAAACCTTTATACATGCAAGATAATTATACGAGGAGTGTCAAATTACAAACCGAAAAAAAAATACTATAAGATAAGAGACGTAGTCTCTTAAAAAGTTAACAATGTCAAAGTGATTAGCAAACTAGCTAATTAACGACTAGAGGTGAATCTTCCAGGGACAACACCCGCTAGCTCACACCCGAACCCAAAATAGCATAAGCAAAAAGCCATCCAAATCAAGCAACCTGTTCATCCATGAAAAACATGAACGCCACAGTCAGTGGGGAGTAACTCCGGGTTCTCCCAGTCATATCACATTAAACGTACATAAAAGGAAATGCAAAAGTAGAATCATGCGTATATAGATATACATGTGAAATACGATAAGAATATATAGGCAATTCAATATATAATGATAAGAGCATATGGAATACAAATCCGAATCCATCATGTTATACAAAGACTCGGGAAAGACACTCTTAGGCAACCGAATACGCTCACTAGGGCTTACATCTCACCGTTAGCAGTATAAGTTTGATAAGATTGAGACTCGACAAACAAACCATGCCAAGTCATGCAATGATCATGAATAATCAATCATGTAATCACGCATCCAAACACAACGACACAAAGACGACATCTCTCACGGTAAATGAAATGCACTAGCACCGTGTACATGGCAAGTATGATTAAAAGGCATCCACGGGATACATCATTTCCCTGAACGCATACACGATGCTACATTTCGTATATGTAGACTAATTTCCTCCTGGTAGCATGACGATAATAATACGGTCCTAGTCTAAACCTGGCCAGATTCTCGGAATATACCATTTTCCGATTCGACATGCGATAACATCTCGCATCCAAGACTCGGTCAATAATAGACGCCGAGTACCCCAAATTCGGTAGAACAATTCACGAAAGAGGCGGAAATAAGCACAAGCCTCATAATTGTTGGAGTAGGTGTCCTCCACAAATAGTGCGCCACATATAAATCTTAGTAATGAATATAATTGGGATATTTATTGACTATATATATGATTAGTCAGTTGATTAACGTAAATCAATAACGGTTGGCTGACTAGAGTTTGACGTTATTGTCGTATGACGGCGGTGATCAACTGATCCATTTCGGTCACACCTAAAGGATGAAATCCAAATAGTAACTAATTATTTGTATACGATACAGTTAATGAGTACATTACATATATTCGATATGTACGAGAGTTAATTGTTAGAAATTGAGTTAAGAACTCAAATTCGATTAAACTTATTTTTCAATTATGCGATAATTGACTAATAAATTTATATCTTATTTTAATACGATTAAATAAGATTTAACGTAGTAATTAATCGTTAAATTACTAAATTAGTTGAGGTTTTGAGATAAAGGTAATTAGTTAATTATATTTACAAAGAGTTGTAAAATAAATTAACTAAGCATTGTGGGACCCATTATATATTGATATAATGGTAGAATACTACTTAAAATGTTAAGTACATATTATTCATTTATTTGTGTAATATAATTGTTATATGATCAAATTAACACTTAATTATACAAGATAATTAAGCATATGATTAATAAGTATTTGTGGGACAAATATCAAAAATCAAAATGGATCAAAATAAGGTCACATGGCCGGTTGGTATAGAGTTGGTAAGGTGATGATGGTTGCTTAAGTTAATGCTCACAAGTCACATATGATTATGACATGAATAGTAACCTAAAATCATTTTATTCACTACAACACACCACCACTTTGCATGGCAATAAAATAAGAAGAAAAATCACTCTTGGTTGAGCATGATGGCCGACCCTCTTGCCTATAAAGAGAGCAATTGTTGTTCAATTTATGTACTTCTTCATTCTTGCTTATTTTATCATACATCTCTCAAAACTAAACTTCTCTCTAAAAACTCTCATATACTAATATTTCTTAAGTATTACTAGTGTAGTAATATAGTCTAATATTAGTAGTATTATATCTATCTTATTATCTAGTTAATAATAAGAATAAATTATTTGGGTTCATCTTGGTGCAACTTAGAGGAGATCTTCTAATTTGGAGATTACTTGTGTTCATCCACATTTATAGCTCAAGAACAACAAGTAGGAGTTCTTGTTGTGCCCATATATTTTCCATATCAATGTGAGGAAATTTCTTCTTTTATATAAATGTCTTTATATTTACATGCATGTTACATAGATCATTAAATACTAAATTAATAAGTAATTTAGAACCTAATTAGAGGAGTCTAATTAATGTCTATGGACTTCCATGTGGTATCAGAGCTAGCTTGTAGCATGCATGTTCATTTTGGACATTTTTATTAAAGTTATAAGATAACTAATAAATCAAAAATTTAAGTTAAAATACGATTCTGACAAATTGTTTTGGTTCATGTATAACTACTGACCTCAAAATGTTTGTGGTCAAATTTCGTGATTTTAGGGATTTATTTGCTATTTATTTTGATTTTTGGCGTTTAAACCGTGTTAACATGCATTTTATGAGTTAAAAGTTAACTAAAAATAGTTGCATGTTGATTCTGGCCATGAATTTTTAATATCATCTCACATGCATGCATTAAATAAATTTTGTAAAATTTCGTGACTTTTACTTATGTATTGCATGTTCATTGATTTTTATACGATAAAAGTCGATAATATAAGATTATAATGTTCATAAAATTGAAACGTCCTTTTCTGATCTTTAAAATTTTTGGTACATTTTACATTTTGATTTTGATCATCCTGGTGAAATTTCATAATTTGTTTCACTGATTTACTATATCTAATGATTTTTATTTGATAAAACCATTAAATACAAAGTTATTTGTTCATGAAATTAATTTAAATTTTTGAGCAAATAATTTTATTTTTATAGTACTTGGAAATGTTCCAGAATGTACAAAATTTTTTGTTTCAAATTTTATGATGTTTATATTTTATTTTGGTTTTATTTCATAATTGTTATGATTAAACCGTAATATTTAGCAAATGAAATGAAATCGATCTACATAATGACCAACAAAATTAGTATTGACTAATTTTGAGTTCTAAAACAGTTTAGTTAATTAGTTTGAATTTAAATGAGATTTAAATGTTGATAGTGATTTTTAATGGTTAAAAATCAATAAATCCCGGAAAAATCGAGCTACAATGAGCATGAATGAATTTAGGACGATTTTGGCATGAATTTTGCAGCAATTTATTTTATTTATGGTTGAATGAATAAATGTCATTTATTTAATAATTTATGCAAATTTTGTACCTAGTATGGCCTAGTTATTTTTTAATCGTTATTACCCGTAATGTAAGGGAATAACGGTTTGGTTGTAATTTTATTGCGATCTCGTATCGCCGGTTTGTATAATTTTAATAATTTCATTTCATAGAATAAATGTATAATAGGAATTTGTATATTTGTATATTTGTAATTATTTTTATGAAGACCGGTGACTCCCTCAAAGACGGTGCCATTTTGGAAGGTGTTCCAAGTGAAGAGGCAAGGGACCAAGGAGTTGGTTTCCGAATTTGTAATTATCTAGTTAATTTGATTAGCTAGGTGGCCATACTAGGATTTTATCGTTGCTTGTTTGCTTGCTTTATTTCCGCTCATGCCAAAATCGTCACACATGCATTTTATTTTACCGTTATTGTCAATTCAACGTTATTCACAATTCACCGACTTAGTTCACTTATAGGGAATTAATAACTAAATTGACAAGATCTCTCACATATTTTAAAAAATTGAGATTAGCCTTTACCAATTAATAACACCTATGAATCCCGTGTTCATTAGGGCTACCACGCTCGTGGGTCCCTTTTTACCTCGGGTAAGTAGGGTGATACGATCACAAGCTAAATTGGATTGGACTCAACGAGATAAGCGTTATCTTGGGACTAGGAGATGGATTTAGTTGAAATTCGTCAACCAAGAGTTCTAAAGGTAGAATTAGTCAAGTAATGACTTACCATTTCAAGATAAAGGTAGCATGCGATGTCTATTTTTATTTAAAAAGGGGTCTTGGAATCATTTATATAATTTAGTGAGAGGTTATTATATGAATGCTAAACTTGTTAAAATGTTTTTCAAGTAAATTAACAATGAATGTTTATATATTTCTTTTTGTTGTAGTTACCATATTCGCATAATGTCGACATCATCAAACGTTGCAACTTGGGTAAGGACTCATGGTTGAGATCCGTCATGGACAAGTGTGTCCTAAAGGATGACGGAAGTAACTTCGTTGAATGGGAGTCAACGATCAAGAGCGCCGCGTTATCCGATAACGTGCTTCGCTACTTGGTCGAAGAGCCCCCCACCGAACCCGCGCCAAGATCGTCCGCGGTGGTTCGGGCCGAATATGACCTTTATTTGAAGGTTGCTAATGACGTCAAGAATGTCTTGATTTGGTCAATCTCACCCAAACTCAAACTCCAATTGATATCACTCGATGCATATGCGATATTCACGAGGATCACGTCGATGTTTTCGCAAGCCCCTCAAATTCTCCAATATGAGGCGGCTACGAAATTCTTTGACACCAAGCTTCAAAGGGGCCAAAAGGTTGGCCCACATGTGCTCAAAATGGTTGAGCACGCGGACACCTTAGAGCGTCTAGGGTGCAAAATTCCAAAGCAATTGGTGGTGGGTAAGATCCTTCATTCACTCACACCTAAGTTCACCCAATTTAGGGTGAACTATAACATGAATGGCATAGAAAAGAGTTTCCATGAACTCCATGCACTCCTCACCCAAGCGGAGAGGGACATGGAGGCTAGTGGGAGTGAACCCAAGGATGTTCTTTCCATGAAAATGAAGAACATGAACCTTGGGGTGAGGAAGGACAAGGGAAAGGGTAAGACTCTTTTCAAGAAATCCGGCAAGGGAAAGAGCAAGGTCTTTTATAAGGCCAAGCCCAAGGTCAACAAACACGCGGAGGCGGATTGCTATTATTGTAATGGCAAAGGGCATTGGAAACGCAATTGCCCCAAGTACTTGAAAGACAAGAAAGACGGTTGTGTGACAACGTCAGGTAAAATTCTTTCATCACTCTATATGATAGATATTAACTTTGCTAGTACATCTTCTTGGGTATTTGATACCGGTTGTGGTTCTCACCTTTGTAATCATGTACAGGGGCTGAGGGACGCGCAAGCACTAGCCAAGGGTGACGTGGACCTGCGCATGGGAAATGGAGCTAAGGTAGCCGCAGTTTCCGTGGGCACCTACGTTCTTCTTTTGCCGAATGGTTTAGAGTTGTATTTAAATAATTGCTATTATGTACCAACTCTTACCAAGAACATTATCTCCATTTCCGTGTTAGACATGGAAGGATTTTCATTTTGCATTAAGAACAATTGTTGTACTTTTTCACTTAATGAAATGGTTTATGGCGAGGCCATTTCTATTGGAGGTATTTATGTTTTAGATATTGCAAAAGAAGTCTATCATATAGAAAACAAGAAGCTCAAAACAGGTGAACCTAATCAATCATACCTTTGGCATTGTCGTTTAGGGCACATAAACGAACGACGCATAAATAGACTTGTTTCATCTAAAGTACTCAAACCATTCGATTACGAATCTTATGGCGTATGCGAATCTTGTCTTCTAGGCAAGATGACTCGTGCTCCTTTTACGGGAAAAGGGACACGAGCAAGTGAAGTATTAGGACTTATACATACGGATGTATGCGGTCCAATGACTATCCAAGCTAGAGGTGGTTATCACTACTTCATTACTTTTACCGACGACTTGAGTAGATATGGATATGTCTACTTGATGAGGCATTAAAGTGATGCTTTTGAAAAATTCAAGGAATTTCAAAATGAAGTAGAAAACCAATTAAATAAAAAGATTAAAACCCTACGATCCGATCGTGGTGGTGAATACTTGAACAATTAATTTGACTCACACCTAAAAGATTGTGGTATAGTATCACAATGGACTCCTCCTAGAAAACCTCAATTAAAAGGTGTGTCCGAAAGGAGAAATCGAACTTTATTAGATATGGTTCGTTCTATGATGAGTCTAACAGAGCTTCCTGATTATTTTTGGGGTTTTGCTATCTTATCTGCAATATTTTCACTAAATCGAAGCCCGACTAAAGCGGCAAACAAGACTCCATATGAGATATGGACAGGAAAAGTCCCTTATTTGTCATTTATGAGAATTTGGGGATGCGCGGCTTTTGTTAAGAATAAGTCTGACGATAAACTCGCACCCAAATCTGACAAATGTCTTTTTGTAGGATATCCAAAGGAATCACGTGCTTATTACTTCTACAATAAACACGAGGACAAATTGTTTGTGTCTCGTGATGCAGTCTTTTTAGAAAATGATTTTATTTCTAAAAGACAGAGTGGGAGAAAATTTGAACTTGATGAAGTCTAAGAGCCACAAACCGAAAAGGACGACGAGGAAAACGTTCCCTCTTCGTCTGGTACGGTCATTATTCCTTCAGAACCTAGGAGGTCAAGCAGAACTAGTCATCAACCTGATAGATACCTTGGTATTATAGAGGAAGGTGATGACTATAATTTGCTACTTTTTGAAAGTAACGAACCTACTACCTACAAAGCAGCCATTTGTATTCCCGACTCAAAGCTATGGCTAGGAGCCATGCAATCCGAAATGGATTCTATGTACGACAATCAAGTATGGGACTTGGTTGATTTACCTAAGGAGGTACAACCTCTTCAGTGTAAGTGGATCTATAAGATCAAAAGTGGCATAGACAAACATAATGATGTTTATAAAGCTAGATTGGTGGCAAAAGATTTCACCCAAGTTCATGGTCTTCACTATGATGAAACCTTCGCCCCAGTTGCCATGCTTCGATCCATAAGGATTATCTTAGCGGTTGCCGCATTTCATAATTATGAGATTTGGCAAATGGATGTCAAAACCGCCTTCTTGAATGGGATTCTAGAAGAGGAAGTGTACATGACACAACCTGAAGGTTTTGTGGATCCATCAAACCCTAAGAAGGTATGCAAATTTAAGAGATTCATCTATTGTCTTAAACAAGCATCCAAGAGTTGGAATCATCGTTTCGATCATGTAATTAAACAAAATGGTTTCACTCGAAGCGTCGAGGAACCGTGTTTATACATGAAGTTTAGTGGGAGTAAAGTAACTTTTCTAGTCTTGTATGTAGATTACATACTACTCATTGGGAGTGATATTCCAATGCTCACTTCTGTAAAGGAGTGGCTAGGAATACATTTCCAAATGAAAGACTTAGGAGTGGCCCAGCGCATCTTAGGTATTCGGATCTATAGGGATACATATAAAAGGATACTAGCATTAAGTCAAGAAACTTATATTGATAAGATTCTTGATCGGTTCAACATGAAAGACTCTAAGAGAGTCTTTATTCCTATGGGAAGTGGGATCACTTTGAGTAAATCAGAGTGCCCTACGAAACCCGAGGAGATTGAACGCATGAAATTGATTCCTTACGCATCTGCTGTTGGATCAATCATGTATGCTATGATGTGCACTCGTCCCGATGTTGCTTATGCTTTGAGCATGACAAGTCGTTACCAAGCAAATCCAGGCGAGTGTCACTGGATAGCCGTAAAGAACATCCTTAAGTACTTGAGAAGGACCAAGGATTCGTTCTTAGTGTTTGGAGGCGAGACTGAGTTACGTGTAAAGGGTTACACAGATGCCAGTTTCCAAACAGATAGGGATGATATGAAATCCCAATCCGGCTACGTTTATATGATGAATGGAGGAGCTGTTTGCTGGAAAGAGTTTCAAGCAAAGCGTTACAGCGGATTCTAAACAGAAGCAGAGTACCTTGCAGCGTCTGAAGCTGCAAAGGAAGCTGTGTGGATTCGGCAATTTTTGGAAGGACTAACAGTAGTCCCTACTGCCAAAGATCCTATCACGATTTATTGTGATAACAGTGGGGCTATTTTTCAAGCAAAAGAGCCCAAGTCTAGTAACAAGTCTAGACATGTACTTAGGAAATATCATGTAATTAGAGATTACGTGGACAGAAGGAAATTGACATTTGTAAGGTTGGGACAGATGACAACATTGCTGATCCTTTAACCAAGCCTTTATCAAAGGCTAAGCATGATGGTCATGTCGTCACAATGGGATTGAGACGTGTGCCAGAATTCCTTTAGATTATGTAATATGTAATAATTGAATGTTGTATTAATTATTTCATATATGATAATTGCATTCATTGTTCGAGTTTCATTATAAACTCTTTTATTTAGTTTGACTAAATTTAATACTTTGTTTATCCGAATAGATTGTTGGACCCTATTCAAGTGAATAGGACGAACTTAGTATTTTGTCCCTAGTCACTCAATGAGGTGACGTCTCGAAATGACTAGATTGTAAGTCGATCGATGGTTGGTTCAGTACCATGGGGTCATGGAGATGACTGATCGTTTACATAGACAGACTGTATGACACTCTGTCGGACAGTGACATTGTAGAGACCCTTAAATCAATTATTTGATGCCTGGTCGTGGCAGGGTCTTCTATCTTATTCCTATAAGTTGATTCTTTTGACTGGCGACAGTCTATCTGAGTCGGTACAGTTTCCGATTGGTTTTGGTTGATGTTCTAGGTCGTGTCGTAAAAGAAGGCCGATGGACTTCTTCTGGATCATGGTGATCTGCATCATACAGAGTAGATGGATCAACAGGAATTGTCCACCCACGTTGGGTACAAACATGTTAAGGCCACTCGAGGAGAAGTTACTGTAAATGCGTGGCCACGCTCGGAAATATATCTATGGTATATTTTCCGGTCAGACAGTTACTCTCCCTATCGAGAAAACCACTCTAGATATTGTCAATCGCAAGTGCGACCTGAAAGACACCTTACGTTGAGTGGAAGATGTGATAAAGAGACAAGAGAATTGCTGACGCACACTTGTGTCAGACAAGTGGGAGATTGTTGGAGTAGGTGTCCTCCACAAATAGTGCGCCACATAATAAATCTTATTAAGGAATATAATTAGGATATTTATTGACTATATATATGATTAGTCAGTTGATTAACGTAAATCAATAACGGTTGGCTGACTAGAGTTTGACGTTATTGTCGTTTGACGGCGGTGATCAACTGATCCCTTTCGGTCACAACTAAAGGATGAAATCCAAATAGTAACTAATTATTTGTATACGATACAGTTAATTAGTACATTACATATATTCGATATGTACGAGAGTTAATTGTTAGAAATTGAGTTAAGAACTCAAATTCGATTAAGTTTATTTTTCAATTATGCGATAATTGACTAATAAATTTATATCTTATTTTAATACGATTAAATAAGATTTAACCTAGTAATTAATCGTTAAATTACTAAAGTAGTTGAGGTTTTGAGATAGAGGTAATTAGTTAACTATATTTACAAAGAGTTGTAAAATGAATTAACTAAGCATTGTGGGACCCATTATATATTGATATAATGGTAGAATATTACTTAAAATGTTAAGTACATATTATTCATTTATTTGTGTCATATAATTGTTATATGATCTAATTAACACTTAATTATACAAGATAATTAAGCATATGATTAATAAGTATTTGTGGGACAAATATAAAAAATCAAAATGGATCAAAATAAGGTCACATGGCCGGTTGGTATAGAGTTGGTAAGGTGATGATGGTTGCTTATGTTCATGCTCACAAGTCACATATGATTATGACATGAATAGTAACCTAAAATCATTTTATTCACTACAACACACCACCACTTTGCATGGCAATAAAATAAGAAGAAAAATCACTCTTGGTTGAGCATGATGGCCGGCCCTCTTGCCTATAAAGAGAGCAATTGTTGTTCAATTTATGTACTTCTTCATTCTTGCTTATTTTATCATACATCTCTCAAAACTAAACTTCTCTCTAAAAACTCTCATGTACTAATATTTCTTAAGTATTACTAGTGTAGTAATATAGTCTAATATTAGTAGTATTATATCTATCTTATTATCTAGTTAATAATAAGAATAGATTATTTGGGTTCATCTTGGTGCAACTTAGAGAAGATCTTCTAAATTGGAGATTACTTGTGTTCATCCACATTTATAGCTCAAGAACAACAAGAAGGAGTTCTTGTTGTGCCCATATATTTTCCATATCAATGTGAGGAAATTTCTTCTTTTATATAAATGTCTTTATATTTACATGCATGTTACATAGATCATTAAATACTAAATTAACATGTAATTTAGCAACTAATTAGAGGAGTCTAATTAATGTCTATGTACTTTCAATAACAAGCGGTACGCTACATGCAAATAACACCACCTCGCCAGTACACAACATTTGACGGCCGGGTCGATCAACACAATGCGTTCGCCTCCCAACAACGTCGTTGTATGACCACTAACACATGCAATTAAGCAGTAGGATACCTCCCCGTTCCGACATTCCAGCCTTATGAACGTGGAGGTAGCCAAGGGAATAAGAGTACAAAGCACATAACAAAATAGTGCTCAAACCGTATCATTTGTAAAAACCGACTCAAAGTGGGACATATCAAAAACCGTCACAAAATATGCGAATAGGGAATTATAAAAACTTAACTATGATAAAAATGAATCAATACATGATACATAAGCATTAGAACAAGTTTATGAAGCATAATGAATAAAAACATAGATCACCTCCCAAAACAACGTTGTTTGGAAACCAACTAAAACAAGGGTCCACTTCAAACGGTCATAACTAGAGTTCAAGAAATGAAAATGCATAAATTCTAAATGGAGGTGATAGCTTATCCTCTTACGGTTCCAACGGGATGTCACAAGCCCAAAACAAGCATGTAACGAAGGAGATATGATCATTTTATGAAAAGGGGTCAGTGCAGGAAAACTGCAGTCGGCCGCGCGTAACGCTGCCAGCGCCCCACGACGCTGCCAGCGTCCTACACGGGACTCAAGCACGATCAAATTCGAACATGTTATCAGCAAAAATCCTCATTTATCATCACAAACCATCAATTCTCATATCAATTAACAACTAAAAACAACCATCAACAACAACACAAGTCCTAAGCATACTAACCGTAATCTAAATACGATTACTAGCCTAGATAACACATAAACACGTAAATGATATCGAGTAACCCTTTACCGTTACCTTATTGCGTCTTCACTCCGCGTCAAGGTCCTCTTCTATTAGGAAATAGTCTTTGTCGGGATCTTGAAGGTCACCACTTACAAAATAGTTAATAAAAGATGAATTTACTTCACCTTGAGAAAAACGGAAAGTTTGAAAATCGAGAAAGACGGTAATTTTATTACCAATACGGATAGAGGAAGCTAAGAGGGGAAGAATAAGACGAACTTACGTGAATTTGAGCAAGAAACGAATGAGATATGACGATTCAAAGATTGGATCAAAATGGAGGCAAGGTTTTGATGGTTTTCTTAAGGAAGAAGAAATGTTTGAGTTGTGGGAATGAAATAAGTTAAAGGGAGTATGAGATGTGTAAGGAAAAGTCAAGAAAAAGTCAAAGTCGCCTTAAGACGGGATTCACATGGAATCTCGCGAAAATTCCAAATACGAACTCGGAAATTCTAAATTCGACTCGGAAGATTTAATTCTAAAGTAAAACTAAATTTCGCTGAAAAGTATCCGTAAAATGTTTTTACTAGAAAAATAGGGTACATTTGCGGGTGTTACAGTTATTGTCGTATGACAGCGGTGATCAACTGATCCCTTTCGGTCACACATATAGGATGAAATCCAAATAGTAACTAATTATTTGTATATGATACAGTTGATTAGTCCATTACATATATTTGATATGTACGAGAGTTTATTGTTAGAAATTGAGTTAAGAACTCAAATTCGATTAAGTTTATTATTCAATTATGCAATAATTGACTAATAAATTTATATCTTATTTTAATATGATTAAATAAGATCTAACTTAGTAATTAATCGTTAGTTTACTAAATTAGTTGGGGTTTTACATATATTTTGAGTTAGAGGTAATTAGTTAATTATATTTACAAGGAGTTGTAAAATAAATTAACCAAGCATTGTGGGACCCATTATATTATTGGTGTCATATAATTATTATATGATCAAATTAACACTTAATTATATAAGATAATTAAGCATATGATTAATAAGTATTTGTGAGACAAATATCAAAAATCAAAATGGACCATATAAGGCCACATGTGGCCGGTCATAGTAGTAGTGAAGGTGATGATGGTTGCTCTTGTTCATGCTCACAAGTCACATGTGATTATGACATGAATAGTACACCAAAATCATTTCAACTAATACTACACTCCACCACATTGCATGAGAATAAAATAAGAACAAAAATCATCTACAATTGCTTGTAGAGGGCCGGCCATGTGCCTTTATAAAGGCCATTTGTTGTTCAATTTTCTTCTCTAATTCATTCTTGTTTTTCCTTCTACATCTCTCCAAAATATCAACCTCCCACTAAAGTCTCATAATACTAATATTTACTAAGTATTACTAGGGTAGTAATATATACTAATATTAGTAGTATTTTATCTATCTTATTATCTAGTTAATAATAAGATTAGATTATTTGGTATCATCTTGGTGCAACTTAAACGAGGTCTTCTAATTTGGATATTGTTCTTGGATCATTCTTGTTTATAGCTCAAGATTAAAAAGAAGGAGTTCTTATTGTGCCCATTTAATCTCCTTTTCATTGTGAGAAAATTTGTTCTTTTATATAATGTCTTTATATTTGCATGCATGTTACAAAGATCATTAACACTAAATTAACAAGGAATTTAGTAACTAACTAGAAGAGTCTAATTAAGGTCTACGGACTTTTATGTGGTATCAGAGCTAGCTTGTAGCATGCATGTTCATTTTGGGCATTTTTATTACAAGTTATAAGATAACTAATAAATCAAAAATTTGAGTTAAACTATGATTTGGATGAAAACTTTGGTGAGTGTATACCTACTGACCTCAAAATGTTTGTGGTCAAGTTTCGTGATTTTAGGGATCACTTTGCTATTTATTATGATTTTTGGCGTTTAAACCGAGTTAATATGCATATGTTATGTTGCATGTTGATTCTGGCCATGAAATTTTAATATGATCTCACATGCATATATTAAATGCTGTATGTATAATTTTGTGACTTTTAATTAAGTATTGCATGTTTATTGATTTTTAGAAGATAAAAGTCGATAATATGAGATTATAATATTCATAAAATTGAAACGTCATTTTATGGTGATGAGAATTTTTGGTACATTTTAAATTCTGATGTTTATCATCTTAGTGAAATTTCGTAATTTGTTTCACTATTTTATTATATTTAATTGTTTTTATTTGATAAAACCGTTAAATACAAAGTTATTTGTTCATAAAATTAATTTAAAATTTTGGAGCAAATGTTTTTATTTTTGAAGTTTCTGGAAATTTTCCAGAATGTACAAAGTTTTTGGTTTCAAATTTTTATGATGTTTATATTTTATTTTGGGTTTATTTTCCAGCAAGTGAAGTATTAGGCCTTATACATACGGATGTGTGCGGCCCAATGACTCTCCAAGCTAGAGGTGGTTATCACTACTTCATTACTTTTACCGACAACTTGAGTAGATATGGATATG
>JAIUZE010005687.1:0-18733 GCA_022085475.1 Heliosperma pusillum
CGAGCGAAGAAAGTATTTACCTTGGACCTATATTCGGTTCTTAGATTGTATATTATTATACACTCGTTTTATTTCCGTATTTATACGGGAGATATGTCTCCCGTCTTGTATAATTCTTATGTATAAAATATTATTTTCTTTTTGTTATGAACTTTTTATTTATGACACCTTTGTTTATTTCTTTAAATTATTTTTTTTCTTTCCGCAAATTTGAGGGGGTCACACTATTGATCCAGAGTTTTGCTTTCCTCTTAAAGAAAAGGGAAAGAGAATTTCTCTAATCTGTTCTTGGGATACTCCAGTTTGTCTAATTGTGGAGCAATAGTCACAGAAGTTTTGGATATGAAGGTTGGGATCTTCTGTGGCATTGCCTCCAAAATGATTTCTTTCTATTAAATTGATGAAGGCAGGTTTGATTTCGAAGTTTTGAGCTGTAATTTGAGGTGTAGCGATACCCTTTGGAAGTGTATCTGCAGTGGGTTTAGAATGGTCGGAAAGTCGAACCATTTTTGTTTGCGAAGATGAAGATGGAATGTTGGTTAAAGGTTGAATGAATTTTAGAAATGGAGAGGAAAATGGATCTTCTTCTCCTTCAAGATTAGGTAAGATATCCGAGTATTTCTCACGAATACGATCTAAACTTGAAATGTCAGAAGCTTTTGAAATTTCGTTAAATAGCTTTAATCTCCTACGCAGAGTTCTTTCTAGTTCGGGGTCCAAAGGAATAGGGGTCCCTAGTCTAGAAGATCTGGGCATAAGATAGAAAAGCTAAGATGAAAGATAAAGAGAAGTCTAAAGGAATTTGAGCTCCTAAAGACTAGATAAAACTAGTCGTGATAGAAATCACAATAAAAAGGAAAACTAAACCGTGCTCCCCGGCAACGGCGCCAAAATTTGATCAGGCCTGTCGCAAGCCCGATGCAAAGATAAATTACCCAGACTAGGCTAATAACAAATTAATGTAATTAGGGAAGTAGGGGTCGATCCTCAAGGAGATGGTGTTTCCTATGGATTGTGAATCGTCTCACAATTGAGTTTTATCTAAAGATT
This sequence comes from Heliosperma pusillum, assembly GCA_022085475.1. Lineage (NCBI taxonomy): Eukaryota > Viridiplantae > Streptophyta > Magnoliopsida > Caryophyllales > Caryophyllaceae > Heliosperma > Heliosperma pusillum. The sequence goes on from JAIUZE010005687.1 coordinate 1,051, forward strand.
TTCTGGGTTTTGGATTGGGTGATGTCTGAACTAATAAAGAACATAAAAAAAAACAAAACAAACTGAAATGGAAACGATAAAACAGATAATCAATTAACAATAATGAGAAGCATCTAGGGAAATAGGTTCACACATGTAGATTGATATATTGATGAAATTAGATTTAGGATGAGCAAATAATTCATTGAGCGTTCGTAAGAATGGTGTGTTCATTACAATCATAGATCAGATGGTCTAGCAGGCTTTTAGTGCGATTTACTAGGTCTTAATCCACTATGTCCCGCTTTGTCTATTCAATTCCTGTATATCTACCTTGGAAAAGAATTCCATACTAGTCAATGATTGTGATCAAGAATCGTCAACTATCGTTAAAGTCCAAACATGCAGAGACACAATGTTTTAAAAGCACAATTTCCTTTATCCAATTATCATATTTTAATCAATCTAACATGGCTACCCTACACCCTAGAAAGGTGACTACTCACTCATGATTATGTTGGTATTAACAATGAAAGTTAAGATAAGCATATTTAGTTGAATTTGACAATAATTTAGACTCTCTATGTGGCGATAATAACGACGCTATATGACAATCTAAGAAATGAAACTGCGATTATAACAACGTAAAAAACGAATCTAAATGATACGAATAGAAAGTAACGAACAAATGGAAAGCAATAAAGAATGGTAAACAAAGGATAAATTAGGAATACCTAGGTGACGATCAACGATGAAAGCGATAACAATAATAGAAATCCCTCGCATAGAAATATCGTATCTTGAATTACAACTCTTGAACCCAACAAAGTAGATACAAAGATTGAAATTCTATTTGAACTAAGCTAATGTTTTGAAAGGAAATGGACAGAAATAAACTAGAAACAAATGATAAAAGAAGAAGAAAATCTAAACTAGGAAGACTAAAGCTGAAAGGAAATATGAGACAAGATTGTGTAAGAAAATGTATATGATGTATATGATGTTGGATATATGGATGAATGATATGAGGGGCTTGGCACATCTATTTATAGTATTAGGGTTTCGTGGAGAAGAGGTCGGGTAATAAATACATAGGGCAAATTTAGGAAGAAGGAGCCGCAATGCATGAAGCAGCAGGAATACCCGATCGGGTACACCACTTACCCGATCGGGTAAGTCGTCTTCTGGAAGCTCTTGACTAACTTTTCAACTTCCTCCGCTTTGACTTGACTTACAACATCCCCCTTGACTCTACAATCGGGTTTGTTGCTTGGATATGATGTGAAGCGATGAATTCTCCCGTCTAATTGATTGGTCTTCCGACAATTAAGAAACCGTCTTTGCTTCTTCTCCCCCTTAAGTTAGTGAACCTTCTCGAAATGCCTTACACACGGTCAAGCTTGCATCTTCAAATCGTCGGGTTCTAGGCAAATGCTCGGAAATATAGAAAAAGGGCGTAGAAACGTCACTGTCCCTACAAAACAAGTTAGAACACAGGAATTCGCCTAGAAGACGATATTAGCTCATAAAATGGCTTAACAAAGCACAAATGACAAACAAAAACCGAGCTAAAGGGGGGGTTAAAATCATACAAATATTCACTTATCAACACCCTTAGGCAACAATATACTCACTAGGGCTTACATCTCACCGTTAGTGGCATATACTTGATAATATAGAGACTCGACATACAAACCACGCCAAGTCATCCATCGGTCACAAAAAGTCAACATATAGGCATCCATCCAAACATCCGATTATGGTAACATACTCTCTCACGGTTAATGACACACACTAGCACCATGTACATAGCAAGTATGATCAAAACACGTCCACAGGATAAACATTTCCCTGAACCATACACGATAAACGTTTCGTATATGAAAGACTCATTTCCTCCCGATAGGACGACGATAATAATACGGTCCTAGTCTAAACCTGGCCAGACTCTCGGAATAAATGTGTTTCGATTCGACATGCGATAAACATTTCGCATCCAAGACTCGGTCAAACACAGAAGCCGAGTACCCCAAATTTGGTGAAACTACTCGAAAGAGGCGGAAAGAGCACAAGAATCATAATCAAGCGGTACGCTACATGCAATGACACCACCTTGCAAGGATACGACATTTGACGGCTGGGTCGATCAATGCATTGCGTTCACCTTCCAACAACGTCGTCATATCCCCGCTAAAACATGCATACAAGCGTCAAGGATACACCTTCTCGTTCCGACATTCCAGTCTAACGAGCTAGGAGGTGTAGCTAAGGAATGAGAGTTGATAGCACTCAACGATTGGTGCTCAAATCAAAACATAGGTAGAACCGACTCAAATGGGGACATATCAAAAACCGTCACGAAACATGCGATATAAGAGAGTGGGATATCATATATTCTAAAAATGAATATATAATGCTATTACGTAAATTTATACGATAAACGAACCGTACAAACTATTATAAGTGAGAGCATAAGGAAGAAAATGGAAAAGGAACACAGGGGGTGCCAGCTGGTCAAGGGGACCGGCCGCCGGCTACCCGGCTGGCACTACAACAACGTTCAAACAACACCAAAAATACAGGGGTGTCCCAGCCGGTGGGTGTGATCGGCCGCCGGCTACCCGGCTGGGAACACATGCCAAAAGTGAGAAAAGAAGAAAAGATGGAGGTGTCCCACCCGGTCAGCTGACCGGCGGTCGGTCGACTGGCTTGGAATTACACAATACCAAATATCCTCGAATTAACACTTTCACTTCAGCCGCGTTTCCAGCTGGCCGGCTGACCGGCGGCCGGTCGGCCGGCTTGGACTACAAACACACGAAATTCAAACGCAATAACAACCAACACAAATTCCTTGGATACTCATCCAATTCCAACCACATTTACTAACATCAAACCACATTAAATGCATAATAATCGTCACTAAACATTGGGTAAACATCAATTAAAGCATTAAAACACGCATTGATATCGAGTAACCCTTCACCGTTACCTTTTTACGTTTTCAATCGTCTTCTACGTCTTCCTCCCCGAAATAATAATCCTTGTCGGGGTCTTGAAGGTCTAAACCTACACAAAGACACAAAAGATGAATACAATTCACCCTTGAGAAAGACCGAAAAATTGAAAATGAGAAAGATGGTAACTTTATTACCACACAAGGTAGAGGAGGATAAGAGAGGAAGAGTAGGTTGAAAATCAAGAGATTTGAGTGAGGAATGAGTGAGTTGTGTGAAGCTTGAGTTGTTCTAAAATGGTGGTTAGGGTTTTGGTGGTTTGTGAGAGGTTGAAGAGAGTGAGTGGGAAAATGGGTAGTGTATGAGTTATATAGGGTGAGTGGAAAATGGGGGAAAAAGGCCCAAAATGTGGCCCAAGCTGTAATCCACACAAACTTCCGAGTAGAGTCCGAATACGGACTCGGATTTTCTAAATTAGACACGGAAAACTAAGTTCGAATCTAAATCTAAAATTAAGCTAACTAATATCCGTATAATTTTATTAAGTCACGACGGGTAATATTACGGGTGTTACAATCACCCAACCATTTAAAAAGTTTCGCCCTCGAAACTTGAGCGAAAGAAAGATACCTTAATCGAATAGGCTTGGATATCTAGCACGCATGCTAGCTTTTGGTTCCCACGTCTCTTCCTCAACATTACCACATCTCCGCAAAACTTTCACTAAAGGCACCACTTTACTTATCAACGTTTTGTCCTTGCGATCTAGAATGCGGATTGGCTTCTCTTCAAAGGATAGATTCGGTTCGAGCTCGGGAATTTTGGCTTGAAGAACATGGCTCGGGTCACTAATGTACTTCTTCAATTCAGAAACATGGAAAACATCATGAACTTTGCCCAAATTCGGGGACAAGTCCAACTTGTACGCTACGGCACCAATTCTTTTCACAATGTCAAAGGGTCCAATGTATTTCGGGCTCAATTTACCCTTTACACCAAACCTTTTAACACCCTTCATCGGAGATACCTTAAAGAACACTTTATCTCCAACTTCAACTTCCAACGGTCTTCTTCGGACATCGGCACAGGATGTTTGTCGGTCTTGAGCAGCATTCATCCTATCACGGATGACCTTCACATGATCAATGGTCTCAACAAGGACGTTGGGGCCTAAATCACGAACATCACTCAGCTGATTCCAACAAATAGGGCTTCGACACTTTCTTCCATAGAGAGATTTGTAAGGAGCCATCTTGATTGAGGCATGGTAGCTATTATTGTAAGAAAACTCCACCAACGGTAGACTCTTTTCCCAACTAGATTGGAAGTTGAGAGCACAAGCTCTAAGTAAGTCTTCTAAAGTCTGGATAGTCCTCTCGGTCTGACCATCGGTAGCGGCATGGAAGGTGGTACTTATCAACAACTTACTACCCATGGCTTCTTGCAAGGCCTTCCAAAATCTCGAACAAAACCTCGGGTCTCGGTCGGATATGATCTCCTTGGGAACACCATGATATCTGACGATCTCATCAACATAGGCTTTGGCTAGTCGATCTAAGCTCCAAGTCTCCTTGATCAGGATGGATCTTGCACTCTTGGTCAAGCGGTCAACAATAACCCATACGCCATCTTTACTTCCAACGGTTCTTGGCAAAGTCATGACAAAATCCGTAGAGATAGATTCCAACTTCCATAGTGGAATATCCAAAGGTTGTAGCAATCCACCAGGCCTCTTTTGTTCGATCTTCAGTTGTTGGCAAGTAAGGCATCTTCCAACATAGGACACAACATCACTTTTCAAATTCGGCCACCAAAATTGTAGCTTCAAGTCTTTATCCATCTTATCACCTTCGAGGTGGATAGAGTAGGGAGGAAGGTGAGCTTCATCAAGAATTCGCTTCCTCAAGTCAAGAGCATTAGGTACGAACAATCGGTCATGGAGTCGAAGGACACCTTTGTCATCGATCTTGAAGTCTTTGGCTTTTCTTGCTAGAAGCTTGGCTTGAATGGAGTTGTAGGTAGCATCATCAACTTGGCTTTCACGGATCTCACGGAGAAAAACGGGTTCGGCAACCATGGCACCAACATAATCAAATCTTCGCTCCACGAACTCCAACTTCAACTTTCGAAACTCGGTACAAAGATCATCGGGTAGACCCACATAGCATTCAAGGCATGAGAATATTTCCTACTAAGAGCATCGACAACATGATTGGCCTTCCCTTCATGGTATAGCAATTCAAAATCATAGTCATTCACCAATTCCAACCATCTTCTTTGGCTCATATTCAACTCCTTTTGAGTAAATATGTACTTCAAACTCTTGTGATCGGTATAAATGCGACAATGAACACCAATAAGATAGTGCCTCCACACACTAAGGCATGGACCACGGCGGCTAATTCTAGATCATGAGTAGGGTAGTTCACTTCATGAACTCTCAACTGTCTCGAGGCATAAGCAACCACTTTCCTATTTTGCAGAAGTACACAACACAAACCCAACTTCGAAGCATCACAATAAACATCAAAGTCTACACCATCTTCAGGTAAAGTCAACACTGGAGCGGTAGTCAACCTTTTCTTTAATTCTTGAAAAGTGGCTTCACAAGCTTCATTCCATACGAATTTGGTCTTTTTCTTCAACAATTGAGTCATCGGTCTTGCAAGCTTCGAGAAATCTTTGACAAATCGACGGTAGTAACCGGCTAAACCAAGAAAACTTTGGACTTCTCTAACATCGGTTGGACTCTTTCAATCAACCACGACTTCAATCTTAGAAGGGTTTACCATCACACCTTCTTTAGAAATTACATGTCCAAGAAAGGATACCTTATGTAACCAAAATTCACACTTGGAGAATTTGGCAAACCACCTTTGACGACGAAGGACACCCAAGATGGTCCTAAGATGAATAGCATGCTTTTCTTTGGTCTTGGAGAAAATAAGGATGTCGTCGATGAAAACCACTACACACTTGTCAAGATACTCACTAAAAGTGGGGTTCATTTGATCCATGAAAATAGCGGGGGCATTAGTCAAAACAAACGGCATCACCTTGAACTCAAAATGACCATATCTTGTACTAAAAGCGGTCTTCGGTATATCGGCATCACGAACGGGAATTTGGTGGTATCCGGATCTCAAATCAATTTTAGTTGATCGAACATATCTTCAATTCTTGGAAAAGGATACTTGTTCTTGATTGTAATTCGGTTCAATTCACGGTAGTCAATACAAAGTCTCATGGAATCATCCTTCTTCTTCACAAAGAGAACAGGAGCACCCCAAGGCGAGGCACTCGGTCAAATGAAACCTTTTTCGATCATTTCATCAAGTTGCTTCCTTAACTCCTTCAACTCGGTTGAAGCCATGCGGTATGGAGCTTTAGCTATGGGTCCGGTTTCGGGCACAAGATCAATGGAAAACTCAACATCACGCTCGGGAGGGATCCTGGGCAAATATTTGAGGAATACATCAACAGTCACGTACTATAGGTACATTTTCAATCTTGGGTAAGGTGGTAGATGTAGAAGACACAACACACAAGAATGCTTGGTGACCCTTTCTTACCATACTCACTAACTTCATTGCGGAAATCAATTGCACACCCATTCGGGAATGAGATCCCTTATAGGTTATTCTAACTCTTAAAGGACTCTTTAAGTAAATTTTTTGATCTCTATACTCGAATCTAGCGTGGTACAACGCTAGCCAATCTATACCTAGGATTACATAAAACTCTCCTAAGGGAAACTTAAGGAGGTTAGCGGGAAAGAAGGTCCCCGCAATGGAAATAAGGACGTTGGGATAGAGGGTTGAGCACCATATAATTTCTCCGGATGGTAAGGATATGAGAGTATCCTCACTAAAAGTAGGCTCGATAGCTAGCTTATTAACATAGGTCGATGACACAAAGGACATGGATGCTCCGGTATCAAATAAAATAAGGCAGGGTTGCTCTAATATTGAGAACATACCCGTAATTATCTCTGGATGAGCATCGGCTTCAGCTCGGCTTAGAACATAGATAGATCCCTTGGGTTTGGCACTTGGAGGGGGCAACTTCCGATCGGGGATTCATCACAACGGTGACCGGGCTTCTGGCAAAAGTAGCAAATGAAAGGTCGGTTGAAACATCCAACACTGGGGTGGCGTGGTTGTCTATAATGGTTACAAAGGCGACCTTGAGCTTGAGCTTGAGGGGGAGCATAAGGCCTAGGAGCCACATTAGAAGTAGCTTGGGCAAGAAAGGAGTGAGAGCCCTTGCATTTGCATTTGGGGGAGGGTTAAATCTTCGCTTGTTGGCATAGGCATTGGAAGATGAGGGAGTAAACGACCTTTTTCCATAGAAGTTTGGCCTAGGTGAGAAGGAAGGAGGGGGACTTTTCATCTTTGCTTCATCCTTGATGGCCTTCATGGAGTTCTCGGTCCAAACTGCATCATCATACATGTAACACCCCGTAAATTTGGACCGTTATTATATTTTAAAAGTAATATTTTAAATCAACTTTAATTTAATATTAATTTAATTGAAATAATAATAATTCGATAAAATATAATTTTATTTTATTTTGAAGTAATATAATTATTTTTGATAGTTTGGAAATGTTTAAAAGTAATTTAAACTATATTTAAACATTTTTCTTTAATAAAAGAGTATTTCAAAGAAAAGTCGTAAAAATGGGATTTTCCATTTCTTACGGTCGTTGGGTAAATGAGTTAGGATATAGGGCATTGGGGTACTTAATTTTCTAGTAAACTCGTGTTTAAAAACTTTAGCGTTGTCGGAAATCGCGTTTGACGAATAATTCGAATTCCCGTCAAATCGAACCAAAACCGAGTAAAAAAAAAATAGACCCAATATTCCATGACCCTTATGACAGCCAGCCTTCCCCTCTCCCTTAGGTTTCATTTTTATTTTTCCCAATTCGTTCTATCAACATCATAAATCAAAAAAAAAAACTTACAATCGTAATTTCAGCATAACTTCTTCGTTTCTAGTCCGATTTTCGCAAAATTTATATATTCGGAATCCTCTCTTCAAGATCTACATCCTAGTATGTTTTAATTCCAGTTTCCCTAATTTCGATTTAAGCCTATTTTTGGGTATAATTTCGGTTTATGTGATAATTGTTGTGTTTTTGTTGTTTTAAATAGGTGAAGATCATGAAGACGACTTAGGAGACTCATATATAGTAGAGGACGAAGGGTAGTCGCGGTTTTTAGGGTTTTCTCAAGGGTTACTTTCGTTTTTCTAGCTTAAGGTAACTATTCCGAGTTACTCGACGATATAATGTTACATTTGTTATGTGTTGGATGTTATGTGAGTAGTAATTTGTTAGGTTTTATTCATATGAATTATTGTTGTTAAGTTTATTAGTTTTATGGTTATTTCATATGTTTGTAGTGTTGAATTGAATTGATAATGGTTGTGTGTTGTTGGAATGGTTTTGTATCATTGTTGAGACGGGTTTTGGATGGAAAAGGAAGGAGATAGTAGGGCTGCCCAAAACAGCCCCAAAACAGGCCGTGTGTGGGGCGTGTTGGTGGCATGTTTGCGGCGTGTTTGTGGCGTGTTTGTGGCATGTGTGTGGCCGGGTTTGGCTGTTGTTCGGGTTGTGTGTTTGAGCCTTTGTTGATGCTTTGTGTTTGTCATTTGTACAATTGAACATGTTGATATTTTGGTGTATTAGTAATTTTTATTATTATGAGAAATTGTTGGAAATGGGTTAGCTTATAAGTTGGAATAATTTTTCCTTATGTTGATAATTTTCACATGAATTGTATTATGTTGAATTGTGTGATTTGAGTCAAAATGAGTCAAGACTCTGAGCTGGGCCAATATGACCGAATGAGTTTGGTCAAATTAGGTTTAAACCGGTTTGACCAATGACCCGTCGCGGGACTTGGGTCGGGGATTTGTCTTTGGGGTAAGTTTGGATGACTATGGTTGATATTGAATGTTATATTTTAATGCCTTGGCCATGTTGGTTTGGAATGTTGGATTGTCATTTGATTATATTTGTATGTAGTCGTCCATATGCTAGCTTGTGATCATTTGTATTTACAAGTTTGGACTTTTTGCCCTTTTTATTGTTAAGTTGGCTAAAGTATTCACTTGGGACGAGGTCTTAAGTGAGTATTTTCAGTCATTGTCATAGATAGGTCATTATAGTCTTTGACGAGTGTATGTTCACGGCTTAATAGCCTTTGTGTTCCCGGCTTGGTGGGTTTATATCCAAGCTGGGGCATGACTTTTCTGCCTATTTTGTGAGTGGATGGTCAGCTTAAGTACTAGCCAACCCTTTGGTGGACTCCTTAGGGTACTCATGTGGTTTTATCATGAGTCTTGGGTGCGGTGGTTTTATCCGCATTTCTCTAGGTCTGCGCAGTCTAGGATTAGGGTTGAGTTGTATCTTGGCCATGTTTTAAATGTAACCTCTGAGCTAAAATATTTGCTTCCCTACCTCGTGGTATAGACTCGAGTTACAAAGTGACTATTGACTGTACTAGGAACTTATGCCTGTCTCTAGATATATTGCCCTTTCTTGTTTGATGATTCTATGAAACATAGAAGGTGAGATGCAAGCCGGCTATGGTTGATAGAGTTTGGATTCCCGTATGATATGTGACTCACATGATAGTGTAGCTTGAGTTGGTCTAGTATTCACATACTAGGACTATATGTTATTTATATTGAATTTCACATGAAAAGCTTGATGGTTTAGCCTTTAAATGGGCTATGTATTATATTTGCTCATATTTATATGCTTTCATGTTATATTAACATGACATTTCGTGGCTGGGAGAACTCGGAGTTACTCCCCACTGACTGTGGCTTTCGTGTTTGTATAAAATGCGATTGACAGGTAGGTGATGCTTATATGGGGTACACGGACGAGCTAGCGAGCAAAGTAACCTTGGAACTTAGATTGGTTCCCATTTTGTAGTGACACGTATGTCACACTTTTAGGGACATATGTCTTCCTCTGTACATTCGGTTTGTATCATTTTGTATTCCGCTATTTTTAGCGATGGTTATGTAAATAAGTTTGTTAGACCTTGCATGTTTTGACACCTTCTATTAGGATATCTTTATAACAGGTTCAGATTTTAAAAATTACAGGTTTTTACTCAAATGAACCTATTGCAAACATATCCATGCAGTTTTTATTTAGAAATTACGTGTTTAATTTTTCCGCGATTTTTGAGGGTGTCACAGTTGGTATCAGAGCTTATTTGCTCCCAACGCACGTTTGTGCACCCTACTATAAATAACTTGACCTTGAAATAATAAACTTGAGAGATGGGTAGGATGGGTAGATTTAGGACTTTATGTTGTAGTCTCTTTGTGATTGCTATTTGTTAAGTAAACCAATGTTTTCTGTTGCAAGATGGCTCCTCCAAAAAGAACTGTAGATAATGCAATCCTACAAGCTCTTACTCAGATTCTTCAGAATCAACAAAACCAACCTGTTCCTGCTCCTCTTCCTACTCCGCCTCCAGAAGGTGCCCCTGGCACTTATACTTGGGTGGCAAATCAATTAACTCGAAACAACACCAAGACGTATGGTGGTGAAGTAGATCCAGTGGCACTCACTGAATGGTTCCGTGAATTGGAGAAGAGTTTTGCTTGTATGAAGTTCGTGAAGGTGACAAGGTGAAATTGGCTTCTCATTTCCTTGTGAAAGAAGCGGATAGATGGTGGTCTATGACTGGTCCTACTTCTATTCTTGAACCTGGCTTTGGTTGGGATCGCTTTAAGGATCTAGTTGAAACTAGATTCTATCCAAAAGAGCTGAAACAACAAAGACTTAAAGAGTTCATGGAATTGAAGCAAGGAAATCTTTCTGTTCAAGCCTTTACCGATAAATTCAATGAACTTTCTCACTATGCCACTAGACTTGTCAAAAATGAAGATGAAAAAGTTTTCTTTTATCTTGAAAAGCTTACTCCAAAGCTTAAGAGTATGATTCGTAGAGATTCTACATCCTTTGTCTCGATCTACGATGATGCCTTATTGGCCGAGAGCTCTCTTAAAGCTATTGATGAAGAGGCTCGTGCTTCTAGTACATCTCTTGGCAAGAGGCCATTCTATCCTACTCCTAGGCCTTACGTTGTTCCTTCTAGGCCTTATGTTGCTTCTTCCATTCCCTCTTATCCTAATAAGAGAAGGTTTATTCCGAGTGGTCAAGCAAATCAAGGTGCTCGTAATCTATCTCCTAGCAACAACAAAGGACTGAAGGATCGTGTGTGCTACCAGTGTAAGAAGCCAGCACATCCCGGAGTTGGTTGTTTTGATAGGGATAGGCCTATTATATGTTTCTTCTGCAACAAGCCTGGACACAAGGCTAATGTATGTCCTGCGAAGAAGACTGCTGTTGCTACTACACCTGCTACTTCTGAGAGACCGAGAGGTCGTATTTTCTTGATGAGCCGTGCTGAGGCTGAGGCACACCCAGATATAGTCACTGGTACGTTCTTAATATTTAAAGTTCCTTGTTTAGTTTTATTCGATACAGGTGCTTCTTTGTCATTCATATCGATGAAACTCTCCGACAAATTACCTCTTGAATCTTCGCTTGGTGAAAGCACGGATATATCTTTACCTTCCGGTGACATCTTTTCCTGTTCTAATATCTATTCCAATGTTCCTATATCAATATCGGGATCTATTTTTCCGGCTAATCTCTTTCGATTCCCACTTGAAGAATTTGATGTTATTCTGGGCATGGATTGGTTATTTACTTATCATGCTCGATTCGAATGCCGAGATCAAAAGATTATTCTTAAAAGTCCTTTGGGTACTCGTGTATCTTATCAAGGAGTTAGAAAGCAAACTAGTGTGAAATTAATCTCAGCTATGAAAATGGTGAATGCTTTGAAGAAGGGTCATCAAGCGTTTCTATGCGTAGTGACTACTTCTGATTCTTCTCTTCCTCCTTTGAAGGATGTTCCTATTGTTTGTGAATATCCAGATATTTTTCCCGATGAATTACCCGGAATTCCTCCTGAAAGAGATGTTGAATTTTCCATTGATCTAGTTCCTGGAACTGGACCAATTGCTAAAGCTCCTTATCGTATGGCTCCTTCCGAATTGAAAGAGTTGAGAATCCAACTTGATGACTTGATTGAGAAAGGCTTTATTAGGCCTAGTGCTTCTCCTTGGGGTTCTCCCGTTCTCTTTGTGAAGAAAAAGGATGGTTCTATGCGACTTTGTATCGATTATCGTGAACTTAATCGTGTGACAGTCAAGAACAAATATCCTCTTCCACGAATTGATGATCTCTTTGACCAATTACGTGGTGCTTCTACTTTTTCCAAGATTGATCTTAGATCGGGTTATCATCAAATTCCAGTTCGTGAATCCGATATTCCTAAGACTGCTTTCAGCACGAGATATGGACATTTCGAATTTAAAGTGATGCCTTTCGGATTGACTAATGCTCCTGCTATCTTCATGGATCAAATGAATCGTACCTTTAGTGAGTACCTCGATAAATGTGTTGTGGTATTCATTGATGATATCTTAATTTTCTCAAAGAATGATGAAGATCATGTCAAAGATCTCCGTATCATTTTAGACATTCTTCGTCGTCAAAAGTGGTTTGCTAAGTTCTCTAAATGTGAATTTTGGTTGCATCAAGTAGCTTTTCTTGGACATGTCATATCCAAAGATGGTATTATGGTAGATCCTGCCAAAATTGAAGCCGTTGTTGATTGGAAGAGTCCGAAAAATGTGACTGAGATTCGAAGTTTCCTTGGTTTGGCGGGTTATTACCGTCGATTTGTGAAAGATTTTTCTAAGATAGCTAGACCGATGACTCAATTGTTGAAGAAGGAGTCTAAGTTTGTGTGGACCGATGAATGTGAGAATGCTTTCCTGGAATTGAAAACTAGGTTGACTACTGCTCCAGTGTTGACCTTACCTGAGGATGGTGTGGACTATGATGTTTATTGTGATGCTTCAAAATATGGTCTAGGTTGTGTCTTAATGCAAAATCGAAAGGTTATTGCTTATGCCTCTCGACAGCTGAGAGTTCACGAGGTGAATTATCCGACTCATGATCTTGAGTTAGCTGCGGTGGTGCATGCCTTGAAGACATGGAGACATTACCTTATTGGAGTTCATTGCCGAATTTATACCGACCATAAAAGCTTGAAATGTATTTTTACCCAGAAAGAGTTGAATATGAGGCAAAGAAGATGGCTAGAGTTAGTGAATGATTATGATGCTGAATTAATTTATCATGAAGGGAAAGCAAATGTGGTGGCCGATGCTTTGAGTAGAAAGACTTGTCACTCTTTGAACACTATCCGTGAATTACCTCATGAATTTATCGTAGAATTTCAAAAGTTAGGGATAAGCCTGGTTGAGAAGGGCTTTGATCATCTTAGTGCCTTGAGTGCAGAACCTGACTTTTACCGTGAGATCCGTACTTGCTACCTGAAGATGCTACTTTCAAATCCATTCAAGCAAAAATTCAGCTTGGGCAAGCTAAGGATTGTGTGGTGGATAGTGATGGATATCTTCGTTACCATGGTAGGATGTATGTTCCGAATGTAGCTGAGTTGAGAAAGAGGATCCTTGTTGAGGCTCACCTTTCTCCTTATTCTATTCATCCTGGTGGTGACAAGATGTATAAAGACTTGAGATTACAATTTTGGTGGCCTAGAATGAAGATTGATGTTCTAGATTATGTTAGCAAATGTCTTACCTGCCAGAAAGTGAAAATTGAGCATCAGAAACCCGGAGGTTTGCTACAACCTTTGGATGTTCCTCTTTGGAAATGGGAGTCCATTGCCATGGACTTTGTGATGGCTTTACCTAGAACTACTGGTGGAAAGGATGCTGTTTGGGTAGTTGTAGATCGACTGACCAAATGTGCTAGATTTATACCGATCAAGGAAACATGGAATTTAAATGTTCTAGCTGGTGCCTATGTGAAAGAGATAGTACGCTACCATGGAGTTCCTAAAGATATAGTTTCAGACCGAGACCCTAGATTCTGTTCTCGTTTCTGGACTGCTTTACAAGAAGCCATGGGTAGTAAGCTACTAATGAGTACAGCTTTTCATGCCGCTACAGACGGACAGACTGAGAGGACTATCCAGACATTAGAGGATCTTCTCCGAGCTTGTGCCTTAGATTTTCATACTTCTTGGGAGAAATGTTTACCTCTTGTTGAATTCTCCTACAACAATAGCTATCAAGCCTCTATTAAAATGTCACCTTATGAAGCTTTGTATGGTAGGAAGTGTCGTACTCCTGTCTGTTGGGATCAAGTCCAAAATGCTCATGTGTTAGGACCCGATTTGGTGACTGAGACCGTCAATCAGGTTCAGATCATTAGAGAGCGCATGAAATCCGCTCAAGACCGACAGAAATCTTATGCCGATATCCGTCGTCGACCACTTGCCTTTGAAGTTGATGATCGAGTATTCCTCAAGGTATCACCTATGAAAGGGGTGAAACGGTTTGGTGTAAAAGGGAAGCTAAGTCCCAAATATATTGGTCCATTCCGTGTGCTTGAAAAGATTGGTTCCGTTGCTTACCGTTTGGAGTTGCCTCCGAATTTGAGCAAGGTTCATAATGTCTTCCATGTATCTCAGTTAAGGAAGTACATTAGTGATCCGAGCCATGTCATTCAAGAGGAAATTCTAGATTTAGAGCCTAGCTTGACTTTGGAAGAAAGGCCGATCCGGATCCTCGAAAGAGCAAACAAGCAACTTAGGAGCAAAGTTGTGCCCCTAGTTCGTGTCCTCTGGCGTTGTGGAAATGTCGAAGAAGAAACTTGGGAGCCTGAATCTTCTATGTTAGCTAAATATCCCGAACTCTTCTCGTGAGGTTATTCCCTTTTTCTTACGTATTCTCCGCGTTAATAGTCCTTGCTTAGTGTTTAGAAACCGTAGTTAGAATTTAGTTATAGCTAGTGGAGTTATTACCCTTATTATAAAAATTTTAAACTAAAGGTGTTGAAAATATTTTAATGTTTTTCACTGGTTTTAACGTCAATGGGTGTTAAAGCTTGTTATTGGAGACGTCCGATAATTAGTTTGCTCATTCGTTGGTGTAAAAGTGTATTTTTATGTCCTTGAATTGGAATATTGATGTTCTTGAGTGATCGACAAGAGTATCTCCGTTCCATTGAAAGGACACTTATATTTTCATACGTTCATATCTTGAAAATTTTATTTATTTGATTTTAAAAGATAGACTTATATATATACAATGATTCTTTCTTCTAAGTTTCGGGGACGAAACTTTTTAAAAGGAGGGATGATTGTAACACCCCGTAAATTTGGACCGTTATTATATTTTAAAAGTAATATTTTAAATCAACTTTAATTTAATATTAATTTAATTGAAATAATAATAATTCGATAAAATATAATTTTATTTTATTTTGAAGTAATATAATTATTTTTGATAGTTTGGAAATGTTTAAAAGTAATTTAAACTATATTTAAACCTTTTTCTTTAATAAAAGAGTATTTCAAAGAAAAGTCGTAAAAATGGGATTTTCCATTTCTTACGGTCGTTGGGTAAATGAGTTAGGATATAGGGCATTGGGGTACTTAATTTTCTAGTAAACTCGTGTTTAAAAACTTTAGCGTTGTCGGAAATCGCGTTTGACGAATAATTCGAATTCCCGTCAAATCGAACCAAAACCGAGTAAAAAAAAATAGACCCAATACCCCATGACCCTTCTTCAGCCAGCCAACTTCCCCTCTCCCTTAGGTTTCATTTTTATTTTCCCTATTTCGTTCTAAACATCAAAAATCAAAAAAAAAAAAACTTACAATCGTAATTTCAGCATAACTTCTTCGTTTCTAGTCCGATTTTCGCAAAATTTATATATTCGGAATCCTCTCTTCAAGATCTACATCCTAGTATGTTTTAATTCCAGTTTCCCTAATTTCGATTTAAGCTTATTTTTGGGTATAATTTCGGTGTAGGTGATAATTGTTGTGTTTTTGTTGTTTTAAATAGGTGAAGATCATGAAGACGACTTAGGAGACCCATATATAGTAGAGGACGAAGGGTAGTCGCGGTTTTTAGGGTTTTCTCAAGGGTTACTTTCGTTTTTCTAGCTTAAGGTAACTATTCCGAGTTACTCGACGATATAATGTTACATTTGTTATGTGTTGGATGCTATGTGAGTAGTAATTTGTTAGGTTTTATTCATATGAATTATTGTTGTTAAGTTTATTAGTTTTATGGTTATTTCATATGTTTGTAGTGTTGAATTGAATTGATAATGGTTGTGTGTTGTTGGAATGGTTTTGTATCATTGTTGAGACGGGGTTTGGATGGAAAAGGAAGGAGATAGTAGGGCTGCCCAAAACAGCCCCAAAACAGGCCGTGTGTGGGGCGTGTTTGTGGTGTGTTTGTGGCATGTGTGTGGCCGGGTTTGGCCGTTGTTCGGGTTGTGTGTTTGAGCCTTTGTTTGATGCTTTGTGTTTGTCATTTGTACAATTGAACATGTTGATATTTTGGTGTATTCGTAATTTTTATTATTATGAGAAATTGTTGGAAATGGGTTAGCTTATAAGTTGGAATAATTTTTCCTTATGTTGATAATTTTCACATGAATTGTATTATGTTGAATTGTGTGATTTGAGTCAAAATGAGTCAAGACTCTGAGCTGGGTCAATATGACCGAATGAGTTTGGTCAAATTAGGTTTAACCGGTCAGCCCTGATTTGACCAATGACCCGTCGCGGGACTTGGGTCGGAGATTTGTCTTTGGGGTAAGTTTGGATGACTATGGTTGATATTGAATGTTATATTTTAATGCCTTGGCCATGTTGGTTTGGAATGTTGGATTGTCATTTGATTATATTTGTATGTAGTCGTCCATATGCTAGCTTGTGATCATTTGTATTTACAAGTTTGGACTTTTTGTCCTTTTTATTGTTAAGTTGGCTAAAGTATTCACTTGGGACGAGGTCTTAAGTGAGTATTTTCAGTCATTGTCATAGATAGGTCATTATAGTCTTTGACGAGTGTATGTTCACGGCTTAATAGCCTTTGTGTTCCCGGCTTGGTGGGTTTATATCCAAGCTGGGGCATGACTTTTCTGCCTATTTTGTGAGTGGATGGTCAGCTTAAGTACTAGCCCACCCTTTGGTGGACTCCTTAGGGTACTCATGTGGTTTTATCATGAGTCTTGGGTGCGGTGGTTTTATCCGCATTTCTCTAGGTCTGCGCAGTCTAGGATTAGGGTTGAGTTGTATCTTGGCCATGTTTTAAATGTAACCTCTGAGCTAAAATATTTGCTTCCCTACCTCGTGGTATAGACTCGAGTTACAAAGTGACTATTGACTGTACTAGGAACTTATGCCTGTGTCTAGATATATTGCCCTTTCTTGTTTGATGATTCTATGAAACATAGAAGGTGAGATGCAAGCCGGCTATGATTGATAGAGTTTGGATTCCCGTATGATATGTGACTCACATGATAGTGTAGCTTGAGTTTGGTCGAGTATTCCATACTAGGACTATATGTTTTTTAGATTGACTTTCACTGAAAAGCTTGATGGTTTAGTATTTAAATGGGCTATATGTATTAATTTGGCTCCTATTTATATCTTTCATGTTAATTAACATGACATTTCGTGGCTGGGAGGACTCGGAGTTACTCCCCACTGAATGGTGGCTTTTCGGTTGTATAAAATGCATACAGGTAGGTTGATGCTTTATATGGGGTACCGGACGACGAAGCGAGCAAAGTAACGCTT
>JAIUZE010005688.1:0-22876 GCA_022085475.1 Heliosperma pusillum
AACTTATTTGACCATAATTTCAGTTATCTTATTTTTTTCGGTAAGAGTTTTACAAGTAGTTTATTTGAACTCATGGTAGCATTTGAGAAATAAGTTACCAGATCTATTATATTTTACTTTTTTACCCCTTTAATTTATAATATTAAATAATTCAAATGTTCATTTATGTCATTTTACTAAAAATCAGTTACTTTTTCAACTAGCTTGACAAATATTTTCTACACAATCAGCTACCTTATCAGCTGCTAATTTTTAGCTAACTTTTCAAATTTTAGTTAACTTTTCAATTTTCTGATAACTTTTAAGTTTTCAGCTAATTTTTAGGTTAGTTTTGTCAAATAGAACCTCAACAGGAGTGGCCGTGGTGGTTGTGGCGGCTGCAGCTATGTCATTACAATTTACATGATACTCCCTCCGATCCAGACCAATGGTAACATTTACCATAAACGGACGATCCACACCAATGGTAACATACCTTATTTGGCCCACAACATTACTTTGTTATCCTTATTCCTATTTGATATTTACACAAAATGCCATTACATGTCCCACCTATTAACCCCACAATGAAACCCACAATTACTAGGCCCACCTACGTTTTCCCTTTTTACCCCTCCTTTTTCCACCTTTTCTTAAATAATCCATTTTCCACCATGTTACCATTGGTATGAATCGGAAGGAGTACATAATTACATACTAACGGGTCAACAAGTCCTACTCGAGTGATTAAGATAATATTTTAAATAATGTCACATATTAAAATCTCCTCGATTTTTGTATTGTACGGTAGTTATGACCCATTTAACATCAAAAGTAACATAATATTAACGTATACATACATAATAACAAAAGAGGCATCCGTTAATAAAAATCAAGAAGCCTCTTTCTTCTATGACTAAAGGATATACACCTTAAAACAAAGGTACACTAACCCTTAAAACTTAGGATCATGGTTACTGAAGATGGGGTGGGGAAGGTGGCGGCGTCGCTTGTGGCCGCTGCCGCTGCCATCTTGCTCAATTGACCGTTGGATTTGAATAAAGTCATCGACAGAACAAGGCAACCTTAATGGACCATCAACATGGTAGCCATAAATATCAGTAGCCTGGTTAAGTAGACCGTTGAACCGGGGATGGTATAGATACTTTATTGGTATCACAAACTTATGTAATTGTGGCGGTCCGTTTTCCTCTAGACCAACATGAACCGCTAGATATCCCTTCTTCATCTTAGAATTGCTCTTGTTCTTGTTTTGCATTGAATAATTACAAAATAAAATGAGGATATCTTGGGAATTTAGAGAAGAAAAATACTTCGTATGATATAGGTTGATAATGGTAATAGTTAAGTTGGGTTATTTGTGTTTCATTGTGGGGTATATATAGGGGAATGTTTGACGGGGGTATTTTGGTCATTTAATTTTGGTTACAAGGTGCATGGGTCTAGTGTATCATATCTTATATTCATTGGCTTGGTTAATTGCAAATTATAGAGTTGGGTACTTTGGAATGTCATGATATATCTTCATTAAAATGAGATACGAATATGAGTGCATGTCATGAATTAGTTGAACTATATATTACATGATATGGTACCATAAATTAGATCAGTCATGAATTAGTTGAATTATATATTACATGATGTGGTACCATAAATTAGATCAGTATGTGACAACCCTCGCGAATGCGGAAATATAAAACATACAAGCATGTGAATTGTATAGCGGAAATAGGTAATTTAAAAAAAACTTTTATACATGCAAGTTAAATAAAACGAGGAGTGTCAAAATATTACAACTAAATGCGGAAAATACAACAAAGAGACGGGGTCTCTTAAAATGTTAGCAAAGAACAAGTGTTTAACAAAACTAGCTAAATTCGTCTAGAGGTGAAAACTTCCAGGGACAACGCCCGCTAGCTCACACCCGAACCCCAAAGTATCATAGCCAAAAAGTCATCCAAGCAAGCAAACTGTTCATTCATGAAAAACATGAACGCCACAGTCAGTGGGGAGTAACTCCGGGTTCTCCCAGCCATATCACATTAAACGTACATCAAAGGAAATACAAAAGTAAAATCATGCATATATGAATATACATGTGAGATACGATAAAGATAAATAGGCAATACGATAAATAATGATAAGATCATGTGGAAAACAAATCCGTAACCATCATGTTATTCAAAGACTCGGGAAAGACACTCTTAGGCAACTGAATACGCTCACTAGGGCTTGCATCTCACCGTTAGCGGTATAAGTTTGATAAGATTGAGACTCGACAGACAAACCAAGTCAAGACATGCGATGATTACAATAGATCCAACATATTATCATCCATTCACGAACCAAGACATTGACGGTGCCAAATCATGCAATGACCATGAACAATATCATGAAATCACGCATTCAAAGACGACACAAGACGACAACTCTCACGGTAAATGAAACGCACTAGCATCGTGTACATGGCAAGTATGATTAAAAGGCATCCACGAGATCACATTTCCCTGAACGCATACACGATCACATTTCGTATATGTAGCCTAATTTCCTCCTGGTTAGCCACGACGATATAAATATCCGGCCTAATCTAAACCTGGCCAGATTCCCGGAATCACAGTTTCCGATTCGACATGCGATGACGTTTCGCATCCAAGACTCGGTCAATCAAATAGACGCCGAGTACCCCAAATTCGGTAGATCAATTCACGAAAGAGGCGGAAAAGAGCACAAGCCTCATAACAAGCGGTACGCTACATGCAAATAACACCACCTCGCAAGTACACAACATTTGACGGCAGGGTCGATCAACGCAATGCGTTCAACTCCCAACAACGTCGTCGTATGCCCACTAACACATGCATTTAAGCAGTAGGATACCTCTTCGTTCCGACATTCCAGCCTTACGAACGGGAAGGTAGCCAAGGAAATGAGAGTACAAAGCACAAGACAAAACCGTGCTCAAACCGTATCATTTGTAAAAACCGACTCAAAGTGGGAACATACCAAAAACCGTCACAAAACATGTGATACAAGTGAATGAATTATCATATATCCAAAACATGAATATTATAAGACTCTACGTAAAATTATACGATAAACGGATCATGCGAACTATTATAAATTAGGAGTTTTAGAAATTATAGGAAAAGATCACAGACGTATTCCAGGCCGGTCAGGAAGGAGGCGGCCGGTGGGCCGGCTCAGAACACAGGCAAAAATCCAAAAATCATAAAAACAGAGAAATGTGGTCTAGGCCGGTCGATGGACCGGCGGCCGGTGGACCGGCACAGAGCACACCTATACAAAAATTCCAAAAACTTCAATATTGTTACTGATGTGTTCCCAGCCGGTTGGCAGACCGGCGGCCGGTCGACCGGCAGGGAACACCAGTTCACCCGAGAGCCTCTTTCACTTAACCAAATCATTTCAATTCTCATATATACTTCAAATAATCATCAACAATCAATATACATCATCAACATTCATCATATAACAACATTCATTAATCATACCATGAATCCTATGCTTCTAATCGTATTCTAAATACGATTTCTAGCATATAAAGCATGTAAAACACGTAAATGATACCGAGTAACCCTTCACCGTTACCTTTAAGCGTCTCTACTAATCGTCAAGCTCCTCTTCAATAAGGTAATAGTCTTTGTCGTGATCTTGGAGGTCACCACCTACAAATAGATCATTAAAGATGAATGACATCAGCTTGAGAAAGACGGGAAAGATGAATAGCGAGAAAGACGATGATTTTAATATCAATACGGATAGAGGAAGGTAAGGGGAGAAGAATGAGACGAACTTACGCGAATTCTATCAAAGAACGAAGGAGATACGATGATTCAAAGATCGAAAATAAAGAGGGAGGCAAGGTTTTCAGATTTCTTAAGGAGGAAGTAATTTGGTTTGTGTTTGAGTAATGAATTAGGTTAAGGAGGGAGTGAGAGTTGTGTAAGGCAAAAGTCAAACAAAAGTCAAACTCGCCTTAAGACGGGATTCTCATGGAATCTCGTGGAAATTCCAAATACGAACTCGGAAATTCTAAAATCGACTCGAAACAATAAATTCTAAATTAAAACTCAAAATTACTGAAAAGTATTCGTAAAATATTTTCAATATAAAAATAGGGTACATTTCCGGGTGTTACAATCACCCCACCTTTTAAAAAGTTTCGCCCTCGAAACTTGAGGGAAAGAAATAATACCTTACTAAAAAAGACTCGGATATTTACTACGCATAGAAGCTTCGGTTTCCCAAGTCTCTTCTTCGACATTAGCACTTCTCCACAAGATTTTCACCAAAGGAACTACTTTACTTCTTAACTTCCTATCCTTGCGATCTAGGATGCGGATCGACTTCTCTTCAAAGGATAAATTCGGTTCAAGCTCGGGCAATTCAACTTGAAAGACATGGCTTGGATCACTTACATACTTTCTCAATTGAGAAACATGGAATACATTATGAACCTTAGCCAAATTCGGCGGCAAATCCAACTTATAAGCAACGACACCAATCCTTTTCACAATATCAAAGGGTCCAATGTATTTCGGGCTCAATTTACCCTTAACACCAAACCGTTTAACACCCTTCATTGGAGATACTTTCAAGAACACTTTATCCCCAACTTCAAATTCTAAAGGCCTTCTTCGAATATCGGCATAAGACTTTTGACGGTCTTGAGCGGCTTTCATTCTATCACGAATAACCTTCACATTATCAATAGTCTCAACAAGAACATCGGGGCCTAAATCACGAACATCACTCAATTGATTCCAACGTATAGGACTCCTACATTTCCTTCCATAAAGAGCTTCATATGGAGCCATCTTGATAGATGCATGATAACTGTTGTTGTAAGAAAACTCCACCAACGGTAGACTCTTTTCCCAACTAGACTGGAAGTCAAGAGCACAAGCCCTAAGTAAGTCTTCTAAAGTCTGAATAGTCCTCTCAGTCTGACCATCCGTAGCGGCATGAAAAGCAGTACTCATCAACAACTTACTACCCATGGTGTCTTGCAAAGCTTTCCAAAATCTCGAACAGAATCTCGGATCTCGGTCGTATATAATCTCCATAGGAACACCATGGTATCTAACAATCTCATAAACATAGGCTTTTGCTAATCGGTCCAAACTCCAAGTTTCTTTGATCGGAATAAATCTAGCACACTTGGTCAATCGATCAACAACAACCCAAACGGCATCTTTACCTCCCACGGTCTTCGGCAAAGCCATAACAAAATCCATAGAAATAGATTCCCACTTACATAGCGGAATATCCAACGGTTGTAGCAATCCACCGGGTCTCTTGTGTTCAATCTTCACTTGTTGGCAAGTCAAACATCTTCCAACATAAGAAACAACATCACCCTTCAAGTTCGGCCACCAAAAACTGTAGCTTCAAATCCTTGTACATCCTATCACCTCCGGAGTGAATAGAATAAGGGGAAAGGTGAGCTTCATCAAGAACTCGCTTCCTCAAATTAAGAGCATTAGGAACAAATAAACGACCATGGAAACGAAGAACACCTTCATTATCAAACTTGAAATATTTACCCTTACCTTCAAGAATCTTGGCTTGGATAGACTTGTAGGTAAGATCATCAACTTGGCTTTCGCGGATTTCACGAAGAAACACAGGTTCGGCAATCATAGCACCAACATGAACAAATCCACGCTCTACAAATTCCAAACTCAACCTTCGAAACTCGGCACAAAGATCAACAGGTAATACATGCATAGCATTTAAAGCATGAGAAGCCTTCCTACTAAGAGCATCGGCAACAACATTTGCCTTCCCTTCATGATACAACAACTCAAAATCATAATCATTCACCAATTCCAACCATCTTCTTTGCCTCATATTCATCTCTTTTTGAGTAAATATGTACTTCAAACTCTTGTGATCGGTGAAGATACGACAATGAACTCCAATTAGGTAATGTCTCCACACCTTCAAAGCATGAACAACGGCGGCCAATTCTAAATCATGAGTAGGATAGTTCACTTTATGAACAAAAACTCAACTGCCTTGAAGCATAAGCACACAACCCTATTTTGCATAAGAACCAACCAATCCCATTTAGAAGCACACAATAGACATCAAAGTCTACTCCATCTTCAGGCAAGTCAACACCGGAGCGGTAGTTAACCTTTTCTTTAACTCTTGAAACGCTGCTTCACAAGCTTCATTCCATAGGAATTTGGTTTCCTTCTTCAATAACTGAGTCATCGGTCTAGCAAGCTTAGAGAAATCCTTGACAAATCGTCGGTAATAACCAGCTAAACCAAGGAAACTTCGAATCTCTCTAATATCAGTCGGACTCTTCCAATCAACAACGGCCCCAATTTTTGAAGGATCCACCATTACACCTTCTTTTGAAATCACATGTCCAAGAAAGGACACCTTAGGTA
Source organism: Heliosperma pusillum (assembly GCA_022085475.1). NCBI lineage: Eukaryota > Viridiplantae > Streptophyta > Magnoliopsida > Caryophyllales > Caryophyllaceae > Heliosperma > Heliosperma pusillum. The sequence continues at coordinate 6,429 of JAIUZE010005688.1, forward strand.
ACCAAAATTCACACTTAGAGAACTTAGCATACCACTTCTGACGACGTAGAACACCCAAAATAATCCTCAAATGAATAGCATGCTCTTCTTCGGACTTGGAGAAAATAAGATTATCATCAATGAAAACCACCACACACTTGTCGAGATACTCACTAAATGTGCGGTTCATTTGATCCATAAAGATAGCAGGAGCATTCGTCAATCCAAATGGCATTACTTTAAAATCATAATGACCATACCTCGTACTAAAAGCGGTCTTTGGAATATAAACATCTCTAACTGGAATTTGATGATAACCGGATCTCAAATCGATCTTTGAAAAAGTAGAAGCACCCTTTAATTGATCAAATAAATCTTCAATTCTTGATAAAGGATACCTATTCTTGAGTGTAATCCGATTCAATTCACGATAATCGATACACAACCTCATAGAACCATCCTTCTTCTTCACAAAAAGAACTGGAGCACCCCAAGGAGAGGCACTTGGTCGAATAAAACCCTTTTCAATCATATCATCCAACTGCTTCCTTAATTCTTTCAATTCAGACGGAGCCATACGATAAGGAACTTTGGCAATTGGACTAGAACCAGGAACAAGATCAATGGAGAATTCAACATCGCGCTCGGGAGGGATCCCGGGCAAATCTTCAGGAAAAACATCAATGAACTCTCGAACAATAGGCACATCTTCAATACTTGGCAAGGAGGTATTTGAAGAAGTCACAACACACAAGAATGCTTGGCGACCTTTTCTAACCATACTTACCAACTTCATAGCGGAAATTAAAGACACGCCTTTACGGGGATGAGATCCCTTATAGGTTATTCTAACACCTAAAGGACTCTTTAAAAAGATCTTTTGATCACGACACTCGAACCTAGCATGATACATAGCTAGCCAATCAATACCCAAAATAATATCAAACTCTCCTAGAGGAAACTTAAGGAGATTCGCGGGAAAGATAGAACCCGAAATAGATATAGGTATATTTGGATAAAGGGTTGAACAAGAGATAATATCTCCAGATGGCAAGGATATGGGAGTATCCTCACTAGATGTAGGCTTGATAGATAATTTACTAGCATAGGTCGATGACACAAAAGACATTGAAGCACCGGTATCAAATAAAATAAGACACGGTTGCTCTAAAATTGAGAACATACCCGTAATGATCTCGGGATGAGCGTCGGCTTCGGCACGACTCATGACAAAGATTGAACCCTTAGGCTTAGGAGGAGGGGGCAACTTTCGGTCGGGGCAATCCTCGTAACGATGACCACCCTTTTGACAGAAGAAGCAAATGTAAGGTCGGTTGGCACAAGATTTACCGGGGTGATGTGGAAGTCTACACCGGTTGCAAAAACGACCTTGAGGTTGAGCTTGAGGAGCATAGGGCCTATGAGCCACATTTGAAGTAGCTCTAGGGATAAAAGGAGCAAGATTCCTTGTATAGGCATTGGAAGAAGAAGTAAACCTCCTCTTGTTAGCATAGGAATTAGAAGGAGACGGTATAAACGGCTCTTCCCAAAAGCATTCGGCCTAGGAGCATAAGAAGGAGAGGGATTATTCACTAAAGCTTCATCCCTTATAGCCTTCATTGAATTATCCGCCCACAAGGCATCATCATAAAGGTCTCCAAAGGAATTGGTATTCCTTCTCACCTTACTTTGCAGAACGGCACTCAACTTGTTACGGTAATAGAATGCACGGTCTTCATCATCTCGAATAAGCCTCGGCGCAAAATGAGCGAGCTTATTAAACTCCGTAGTAAACTCTTGAGGTGATAGGTTGCCTTGCTTAAAATCGATGAACTCTTTAAGCCTTTGCTGTTTAAGCTCTTTAGGATAAAATCTACCCTCCACAAGAGCTTTAAAGCAAGCCCAATTAAAGTCCTCTTCAAGAACGACAGTGGCACATGTGATAGCCCACCAGTTGTCGGCTTCCCTCACCAGAAAGTGCTTTGCGATCCTAACCTTGTCCTCTTCTCGGACTTGGTATAGATCGAACTGTTTCTCCATCTCACGGAACCAGTCGGATAGCTCCGTAGGATCCGGTTCTCCACCATATTGTACGATCTTACTTCTCGCTATCTGTCCAGCTACCCAAGCATAGCCACCTTGATGGTCATCTTCCCTTCTAGGGGGAACTTGGATGACATTAGCTAGAGCAGCATCTTGCTGATTTTTCAGCACCTGAGCAAGAGCTTCCATCATAACATTCTCGGCTAATCGTGGTCTAACCATCTTCATAAAAAACAAAAATAAATTAAGTTACTCCTATCAATTAGCATAAACAAATAGACTACCAAGCAAAGTCCTTAACTTCTACCCAATCTCTCATTTATTATTTCAAGGTCAAGTAGTTTAAGTTAGGGTTCACGTGTGTGCGTCTGGAGCGATAAAAAGCTCTGATACCAACTGTGACAACCCTCGCGAATGCGGAAATATAAAACATACAAGCATGTGAATTGTATAGCGGAAATAGGTAATTTAAAAAAAACTTTTATACATGCAAGTTAAATAAAACGAGGAGTGTCAAAATATTACAACTAAATGCGGAAAATACAACAAAGAGACGGGGTCTCTTAAAATGTTAGCAAAGAACAAGTGTTTAACAAAACTAGCTAAATTCGTCTAGAGGTGGACTTCCAGGGACAACGCCCGCTAGCTCACACCCGAACCCCAAAACATCATATCCAAAAAGTCATCCAATGCAAGCAACCTGTTCATTCATGAAAAACATGAACGCCACAGTCAGTGGGGAGTAACTCCGGGTTCTCCCAGCCATAGCACATTAAACGTACATAAAAGGAAATACAAAAGTAGAAGCATGCATATATAGATATACATGTGAAATACGATAAGGATAGATAGGCAATTCAATATATAATGATAAGAGCATATGAAGTACAATCCGTAACCATCATGCTATAGATAGACTCGGGGAAGACACTCTTAGGCAACCGAATACGCTCACTAGCGCTTGCATCTCACCGTTAGCGGTATAAGTTTGATAAGATTGAGACTCGACAGACAAACCAAGTCAAGACATGCGATGATTACAATAGATCCAACATATTATCATCCATTCACGAACCAAGACATTGACGGTGCCAAATCATGCAATGACCATGAAAAATATCATGAAATCACACATTCAAAGACAACGACACAAAGACGACAAATCTCACGGTAAATGAAACGCACTAGCATCGTGTACAAGGCAAGTATGATTACAGGCATCCACGGGATAAACTTCCCTGAACCATACACGATGCTACATTTCGTATATGTAGACTAATTTCCTCCTGGTAGACGACGATATAAATATCCGGTCCTAGTCAAAACCTGGCCAGATTCTCGGAATAAACCGTTTTCCTGATTCGACATGCGATGATGTTTCGCATCCAAGACTCGGTCTTACACTAGACGCCGAGTACCCCAAATTCGGTAGATCAATTCACGAAAGAGGCGGAAAAGAGTTCAAGCCTCATAACAAGCGGTACGCTACATGCAAATAACACCACCTCGCAAGTACACAACATTTGACGCCGGGTCGATCAACGCAATGCGTTCAACTCCCAACAAGTCGTCGTATGCCCACTACACAGCAATTAAGCCTTAGGATACCTCTCCCGTTCCGACATTCCAGCCTTACGAACGGGAGGTAGCCAAGGAATGAGAGTACAAAGCACAAGACAAAATAGTGCTCAAACCGTATCATTTGTAAAAACCGACTCAAAGTGGGACATAAAAAAACCGTCACAAAACATGTGATACAAGTGAATGAAATATCATATATCCAAAACATGAATATTATAAGACTCTACGTAAAATTATACGACAAACGGATCATGCGAACTATTATAAATTACGAGTTTTATAAGTTAAAGGAAAACAACACAGCCGTGTTCCAGGCCGGTCAGGAGGGAGGCGGCCGGTGGACCGGCTCAGAACACAAGGCAAAAACCAAAAATCATAGAAAACAGAGAAATGTGGTCCAGGCCGGTCAGGAGGGAGGCGGCCGGTGGACCGGCACAGAGCACACATATACAAAATTTCCAAATTCTCAAAGTTGTTACTGATGTGTTCCCAGCCGGTGGGCAGACCGGCGGCCGGTCGACCGGCAGGGAACACCCCTTCACCCGTGAGCTTTCCTCACTTATCCAATTCATTTCAATTCTCAAATATACTTCTAATAATCATCAACAATCAATATACATCATCAATATTCATCATATAACAACATTCATTAATCATACCATGATTCCTAAGCTTCTAATCGTATTCTAAAATACGATTTCTAGCATATAAAGCATGTAAAACACGTAAATGATATCGAGTAATCCTTCACCGTTACCTTTAAGCATCTTTACTAATCGTCAAGCTCCTCTTCAATAAGGTAATAGTCTTTGTCGGGATCTTGGAGGTCACCACCTACAAATAGATCATAAAAGATGAATGAAATTCATCTTGAGAAAGACGGAAAGATTGAAAAGCGAGAAAGACGATGATTTTAATATCAATACGGATAGAGGAAGGTAAGGGGAGAAGAATGAGACGAACTTACGCGAATTCTATCAAAGAACGAAGGAGATACGATGATTCAAAGATCGAAAATAAAGAGGGAGGCAAGGTTTTGTGATTTCTTAAGGAGGAAGTAATTTGGTTTGTGTTTGAGTAATGAATTAGGTTAAGGAGGGAGTGAGAGTTGTGTAAGGCAAAAGTCAAACAAAAGTCAAACTCGCCTTAAGACGGGATTCTCATGGAATCTCGCGGAAATTCCAAATACGAACTCGGAAATTCTAAAATCGACTCGAAACAATAAATTCTAAATTAAAACTCAAAATTACTGAAAAGTATCCGTAAAATATTTTCAATATAAAAATAGGGTACATTTCCGGGTGTTACAAGTAAGTTTTGTTTAATACCAAAAGTAAATTACTTGATGCGGTACCATAAATAAGATCTGTAAGTTTTGTTTAAGTCGGACACTATTTGTCTTAAACTTAAAATGGGTCAAATACTAACAAATTGTGGTAATACAAACAAAACTTTTTTGTATTTTCTAAGCATAAGTGAGGTGATTTGATATATATTTTACCCGTCATAAGCTTAAGACGGTTAGTGCCCCTCTTAAATGAAAATTTGTGAAATAAGATTATTTGAATAAAATTTATCATGTTATAGACTCGCTCCTAATTAAAAATTCTAGTATTAGTATCAACTTAATTATTTATAAACAGTTTTTTATTATTTATGATAAATATTTTAATTAAAGATTAACAATGAATAAAATAGAGGGAGCATTATTGTTTACAATATTGTTTTTTTTTGCGGGTAGTTTGTTGATTTATAGATGTATGATTTAGATTACATTTATAGGTTGTCAAACAAATAAGATAGATTGGTCTTATCTAAATCGATATGAAGTCAGACTTTGTTTGGCAATGCAATTCAATTAACTGGTTTTATTAAAATAGTTTCTATTGATAAAAAGTTTAGATAGCTTATTTTTGTGCAAGTGTTTAAGAATTAGCTTATTTGCCCTAATAAGCTATATGAAATGAAATGCTACATAAGATAGCATTTGAGATTGCGGGTGCCTCATTTTGTATTATATTCCTTTTTTACCCTACAATTTGTAATATTAAATAATTGATACACTCATTTATGTAATTTCACAAAATAAATCAGCTACATTTTCAGTAGTGTGTCAAATATTTTTTATATAATCCGTTACCTTATTTATTATTTATCGGTATCACTTTTATTGTCCTTATAATTTTTGCAGGAGTTAAGAAATAAGGTAAAACTATAACCTTATATCCTTTTTTTTTTTTTTTTTCGGCAGCAGTAAAGTTATCGTCTTATTTCTAGTCCCTCGCACCTTTAGCCAGCTCATGTGCCACCTTATTAAAGTTGCGGGGGATAAAACTAAAACATAAACAGTGACAGAAAGGTAACAAATTTTCAATGTCTTTAATGATATGACCAATTGTATGTTGCGCTTGATCCACTTCTGCTAATTGATTGAGAACCTGCAGACAATCAGATTGCACATGAAGATGTTTAATTCTTTGTTCCAGTTCCCATTGGAGTACTCCACGAATACTGATTGCTTCAGCTTGTGATGCATTTTCAGCTTTGATTTTAGAAGCGTTTGAGAAAAACGGAGTACTATTGGCGTCATAGGATACCCATCCATAAGCAGCATTTAGGTTGGATTCCCAACTAGCGTCAACTTTTATGCGGGTAATAGCGCATCCTGATTCCTTCCCGACCGTGAAGAAAGGATAGAAAATCCTAATACTATCTCTCATTTCATATCCGTCATTGTCACGTGAGATATTTTCGATTTCTCCCTGATCTTTTAGATAACCCAAAGCCTTAATAGCTAAATTGGCCTCCTTTTCTTGAAGCCGGAAAAAATATTACGGTGAATATATATTATCTTCCCATACAAGCCTGTTACGAACGCACCAGATAGACCATAGAATAGAGATGAAAACGACAATGCCTGACTCCTCATCTTTTTTTGAAAGCGCAAAGTAATTGAACCAGTTGATTATCCATTCGTCAATCCCAATGAAATGATCATTTATAACAGATATTCCCAGAGAGGAAGCAGCCCAAATCCTTTGTATTTGTATACAGTCTCGAAAAAGATGGGCGCTCGTCTCTATTGCTCATTTGCAAAACAAACAAGAATAGTCAATAGCAATGTCCCTTTTTTGAAATTCCTCCCTTAATGGAAGCGTGTTTGTAACCACTTTCCATAGAAATGTCTTCCATTTTTGAGAAATAGGAAGGTGCCATAGTTTTTTCCTACAAAAATTCCTAATGGAATTATTAATTCTATGTCGATCCTTGTGTGAACTATTTTTCTCCAAATATGAATTTAGAGCAAGAGCATATCCACTTTTAACCGTGTATATACCCGTTGAATTTTTTGTCCAAAATAAATAATCTTCCTTTCTCGACTGACATATTGGCATGGCCCCAATTTTATTAGCCCAATTTGGTTCAAAAAGTTCCTCTATTGCCTCAAAATTCCACGTAGAAGAGCGTAAAATTAAGTCTTTAACCTTCAAATGTTCCACCTGGCTCGGCGGCCTAAATCCCAATGATGTAATGCGAGGTGGGGCCTCATCCGCAATCCATTTGTCATTCCAGATATTTAAGTTAGAATTGATTCCAAATTTCCAACCTAAATATGGGATGATGAGTTCCAGCCCATGAATTATGCTTCTTCTTCCCCATGAAGCCCGAGTATATCTCTTAATTGAGTTAGGATCTGTTGGAACACCATTCTTAATAATTTTATCATAGAAAATTTGGCTTAGAAGAGATTCCTTATCTTGAATTATTCGCCAAGCCACCTTACCCAAAAGTGCCTGATTAGTACATCTTATATTTCTAATACCTAAACCAACTGCAGATTTTGGAAGACTCAAAAAATTCCTACTACACCAATGGATAGTCTTTGAAGATTTATTCCCTGTCCACCAGAAATGTGACAGCAAGGAGTTTATCCTATCTGCCACACTTACCGGTGTTTTGAGTACCGATAGGGTAAAATTTGAGAGGGTGGACAGAACAGAACAAATCAAGGTCAGACGTCCAGCGGGTGATAAGAAAATGGCATTCCAAGAGGTGATTCTCCTTTTGACTTTATCTAACACTGCATTAAGGATTTCTTTCCTTGAATTTCAAAAATCTGTTTTAATTCCTAGATATTTTCCTAACCCATTGCTTTTAGAAATTTTGAAAGTCTTGATACATTGTTGTGTCGTTCGCATTGATGTGCTTGGGCTAAAGTGAACTCCAGATTATTTTGGATTGATTACTTGGCCAGATGCTTCACAAAATTCTTTCAGAATCTTATCAAATTTATGGCTTGCCCCATCCTTATCATTTAAAAAGAAAACTGCGTCATCCGCAAAGAAAAGATGAGATATTTAAGGTGAGTTCCTTGCAGTCGATATTGTGACAACCCTCGCGAATGCGGAAATATAAAACAAACAAGCATGTGAATTATATAGCGGAAATATGAAGTTTTAAAAACTTTTATACATGCAAGGAAAGAATACGAGGAGTGTCAAATATTACAAACTAAAGTACGAATTATACTACATCAAGAGACGAAGTCTCTCCAAAATGTTAACAAGTAAAAGTGTTAGCAAACAAGCTAAAATCGTCTAGAGGTGTTTTAATCCAGGGACAACGCCCGCTAGCTCACACCCGAACCCAAAATGTCAAGCAAAAAGCCATCCAAGCAAGCAACCTGTTCATCCATGAAAAACATGAACGCCACAGTCAGTGGGGAGTAACTCCGGGTTCTCCCAGCCATATCACATTAAACGTACATAAAAGGAAATACAAAAGTAGAAGCATGCATATATAGATATACATGTGAAATACGATAAGGATAGATAGGCAATTCAATATATAATGATAAGAGCATATGAAGTACAAGTCCGAATCCATCATGTTATACAAAGACTCGGGGAAGACACTCTTAGGCAACCGAATACGCTCACTAGGGCTTGCATCTCACCGTTAGCGGTATAAGTTTGATAAGATTGAGACTCGACAAACAACCATGCCAAGTCATGCGATGACCACAATAAATCCATCATATTATCATCCATTCAAACGTACCAATACATTGACGATGCCCAATCATGCAATGACCATGAATAAAATCATGAAATCACGCATTCAAGAACAACGACACAAAGACGACATCTCTCACGGTAAATGAAACGCACTAGCACCGTGTACATGGCAAGTATGATTAAAAGGCATCCACGGGATATAACATTTCCCTGAACGCATACACGATGCTAAATTTCGTATATGTAGACTAATTTGCTCATGGTAGGAACGATAATAAAACGGCTCCTAATCTAAACCTGGCCAGATTCTTGAAATCAAATTTTCCGATTCGAAATGCGATGACATTTCGCATCCAAGACTCGGTCAATCAATGACGCCGAGTACCCCAAATTTGTTAGAACAATTCACGAAAGAGGCGGAAAAGAGCACAAGCCTCATAACAAGCGGTACGCTACATGCAAATAACACCACCTCGCAAGTGTGACAACCCTCGCGAATGCGGAAATATAAAACAAACAAGCATGTGAAATATAATGCGGAAATAGGTAATTTAAAAAAACCTTTATACATGCAAGTTAAATAAGACGAGGAGTGTCAAAATATTACAACTAAATACGGAAAATACAACAAAGAGACGGGGTCTCTTAAAATGTTAGCAAAGAACAAGTGTTTAACAAAACTAGCTAAATTCGTCTAGAGGTGAAAACTTCCAGGGACAACGCCCGCTAGCTCACACCTGAACCCCAAAACATCATATCCAAAAAGTCATCCATGCAAGCAACCTGTTCATTCATGAAAAACATGAACGCCACAGTCAGTGGGGAGTAACTTCGGGTTCTCCCAGCCATATCACATTAAACGTACATATAAGGAGATACAAAAGTAAAATCATGCATATATAGATATCCATGTGAGTTACGATAACAATAGATAGGCAATCCAATATATAATGATAAGATCATATGGAAATCAAATCCGAAACCATCATGTTATTCAAAGACTCCGGGAAGACACTCTTAGGCAACCGAATACGCTAGCTAGGGCTTGCATCTCACCGTTAGCGGTATAAGATTGATAAGATTGAGACTCGACAAACAAACCAAGTCAAGTCATGCGATGATCCCATTAGATCCAACATATTATCATCCATTCACGAACCAAGACATTGACGGTGTCCAATCATGCAATGACCATGAACAATATCATGAAATCACGCATTCAAGACGACTTCTCTCACGGTAAATGAAACGCACTAGCATCGTGTACATGGCAAGTATGATTAAAAGGCATCCACGAGATCACATTTCCCTGAACTCATACACGATCACATTTCGTATATGTAGACTAATTTCCTCTTGGTAGGAACGATAAGGCTCCTAATCTAAACCTGGCCAGATTCTCGGAATCACATTTTCCGATTCGATATGCGATCACGTTTCGCACCTAAGACTCGGTCTTCCAAAGAAAACGCCGAGTACCCACATTCTCGGTAGATCAATTCACGAAAGAGGCGGAAAAGAGCTCAAGCCTCATAACATGCGGTACGCTACATGCAAATAACGCCACCTCGCAAGTACACAACATTTGACGGCCGGGTCGATCAACGCATAGCCATCAACTCCCAACAACGTCGTCGTATGCTCACTAACACATGCATTTAAGCAGTAGGATACCTCTCCGTTCCGACATTCCAGCCTTACGAACGGAAAGGTAGCCAAGGGAATGAGAAAACAAAGCACAAGACAAAACCGTGCTCAAACCGTATCATTTGTAAATACCGACTCAAAGTGGGACATATCAAAAACCGTCACAAAACATGTGATACAAGCGAATGAAACATCATATATCTAAAACATGAATATTTTAAGACTCTATGTAAAATTATACGATAAACGGATCATGCGAACTATTATAAATTACGAGTTTTAGGAATTATAGGAGAACAATACAGCCGTGTTCCAGGCCGGTCAGGAGGGAGGCGGCCGGTGGACCGGCTCAGAGCACAAGGCAAAAACCAAAATCATAGAAAAACAGAGAAAGTGGTCCAGGCCGGTCGACCGGCTCAGAACCCCCTATACAAAATTTCCCAAAAATTCAAGGATGTTACTGATGTGTTCCCAGTCGGTCGGCAGACCGGCGGCCGGTCGACCGGCAGGGAGCACCAGTTCATCCGAGAGCCTTCAATTCATTTCCAAATCATTTCAATTCTCAAATATACTTCTAATAATCATCAACAATCATTATACATCATCAATATTCATCATATAACAACATTCATTAATCATACCATGAATTCTAGGCTTCCTAATCGTATTCTAATACGATTTCTAGCATATAAAGCATGTAAAACACGTAAATGATACCGAGTAACCCTTCACCGTTACCTTTAAGCGTCTTTACTAATCGTCAAGCTCCTCTTCAATAAGGTAATAGTCTTTGTCAGGATCTTGGAGGTCACCACCTACATAAAGATCATAAAAGATGAATGAAATTCATCTTGAGAAAGACGGAAAGATTGAAAAGCGAGAAAGACGGTGATTTTAATATCAATACGGATAGAGGAAGGTAAGGGGAGAAGAATGAGATGAACTTACATGAATTTTATCAAGTAACGAAGAAGTTACGATGATTCAAAGATCGAAAAATGGATGGAAACAAGGGTTTGGGATTTCTTATGAAGGAAGAAAGGTGTTTGTGTTTGAGTAGGAAAATAGGTTTAGGAGTATGAGTTGTGTATAAGTAAGGAAAAAGTCAACCAAAAGTCAAACTCGCTTTAAGACGGGATTCTCATGGAATCTCGCAGAAATTCCAAATATGAACTCGGAAATTCTAATTTCGATCGAAACTTAAAATTATAAAATAAAACTTAATTTTGCTGAAAAGATTTCGTAAAATATTTCTACTAGAAAAATAGGGTACATTTCCGGGTGTTACAATCACCCCACCTTTTAAAAAGTTTCGCCCTCGAAACTTGAGGAAAGAAAAATATACCTTACTCGAAAAGACTCGGATATTTACTACGCATAGAAGCTTCGGTTTCCCAAGTCTCTTCTTCGACATTTGCACTTCTCCACAAGATTTTCACCAAAGGAACTACTTTACTTCTCAACTTTCTATCCTTACGATCTAGGATGCAGATCGGCTTCTCTTCAAAGGATAAATTCGGTTCAAGCTCGGGCAATTCCTTTTGAAATACATGGCTTGGATCACTAACATACTTTCTCAATTGAGAAACATGGAAAACATCATGAACCTTAGCCAAATTCGGGGGCAAATCCAACTTATAAGCAACGACACCAATCCTCTTCACAATATCAAAGGGTCCAATGTATTTCGGGCTCAATTTACCCTTAACACCAAACCTTTTAACCCCCTTCATAGGAGACACCTTCAAGAATACTTTATCACCCACCTCAAATTCTAAAGGCCTTCTTCGGATATCGGGCCTTCTTCGGATATCGGCATAAGACTTTTGACGGTCTTGAGCGGCTTTCATTCTATCCCGAATGACCTTCACATTATCAATAGTTTCAACAAGAACATCGGGGCCTAAATCACGATTGTCACTCAATTGATTCCAACATATAGGACTCCGACATTTCCTTCCATAAAGATTCTTCATAAGGACCATCTTGATAGATGCATGATAACTGTTGTTGTAAGAAAACTCCACCAACGGTAGACTCTTTTCCCAACTAGACTGGAAGTCAAGAGCACAAGCCTAAGCAAGTCTTCTAAAGTCTGAATAGTCCTCTCAGTCTGACCATCCGTAGCGGCATGAAAAGCAGTACTCATCAACAACTTACTACCCATGGCTTCTTGCAAAGCTTTCCAAAATCTCGAACAGAACCTCGGATCTCGGTCGGATAAAATCTCCATAGGAACACCATGGTATCTAACAATTTCATCCACATAAGCTTTTGCTAATCGGTCCAAATTCCAAGTTTCTTTGATCGGAATAAATCTAGCACACTTGGTCAATCGATCAACAACAACCCAAACTGCATCTTTACCTCCAACGGTCTTCGGCAAAGCCATAACAAAATCCATAGAAATAGATTCCCACTTCCATAGCGGAATATCCAACGGTTGTAGAAATCCACCGGGCCTCTTGTGATCAATCTTCACTTGTTGGCAAGTCAAACACCTTCCAACATAAGATACAACATCACCCTTCAAGTTCGGCCACCAAACCTATAGCTTCAAATCCTTGTACATCTTATCACCTCCGCGGTGAATAGAATAAGGGGAAAGATGAGCTTCATCAAGAACTCGCTTACTCAAATTAAGAGCATTAGGAACAAAGAAACGACCATGGAAACGAAACACACCTTCATTATCAAACTTGAAATCTTTACCTTTACCTTCAAGAATTTTGGCTTGAATAGATTTGTAGGTAAGATCATCAACTTGGCTTTCGCGGATTTCACGGAGAAACACAGGCTCGGCAATCATAGCACCAACATGAACAAACCCACGCTCTACAAATTCCAAACTCAACTTTCGAAACTCGGCACAAAGATCAACAGGTAAAACATGCAAAGCATGAGAAGCATGAGAAGCTTTCCTACTAAGAGCATCGGCAACAACATTCGCCTTCCCTTCATGATACAATAACTCAAAATCATAATCGTTCACCAATTCTAACCATCTTCTTTGCCTCATATTCAACTCTTTTTGAGTAAATATGTACTTCAAACTCTTGTGATCGGTGAAGATACGACAATGAACTCCAATTAAATAATGTCTCCACACTTTCAAAGCATGAACAACAACGGCCAATTCTAGATCATGAGTAGGATAGTTCACTTCATGTACTCTCAATTGCCTTGAAGCATAAGCCACGACTTTCCTATTCTGCATAAGAACACAACCCAATCCCATTTTAGAAGCATCACAATAGACATAAAAGTCTACTCCATCTTCAGGCAAAGTCAACACCGGAGCGGTAGTTAACCTTGTCTTTAACTCTTGAAACGCTGCTTCACAAGCTTCATTCCAAAGGAATTTGGTTTCCTTCTTCAACAACTGAGTCATAGGTCTAGCAAGCTTAGAGAAATCCTTGACAAATCTTCGATAATAACCAGCTAACCCAAGAAAACTTCGAATCTCTCTAATATCAGTCGGACTCTTCCAATCAACAACAGCCTCAATTTTAGAAGGATCCACCATTACACCCTCTTTAGAAATCACATGCCCAAGAAAGGACACTTTAGGTAACCAAAATTCACACTTAGAAAACTTAGCATACCACTTCTGACGACGTAAAACCCCCAAAATAATCCTCAAATGAATAGCATGCTCATCTTCGGACTTGGAGAAAATTAGAATATCATCAATGAATACCACCACACACTTGTCAAGATACTTACTAAAAGTGCGGTTCATCTGATCCATAAAGATAGCAGGAGCATTCGTCAATCCAAATGGCATTACCTTGAATTCATAATGGCCATACCTCGTACTAAAAGCGGTCTTTGGAATATCAACATCTCTAACCGGAATTTGATGATAACCCGGTCTCAAATCAATCTTCGAAAAAGTAGAAGCACCCTTTAATTGATCAAATAAATCTTCAATTCTCGGTAAAGGATACCTATTCTTGATTGTAATTCGATTCAATTCACGATAATCGATACACAACCTCATAGCACCATCCTTCTTCTTAACAAAAGACAGGATGGAGGAGAGCACCCCAAGGCGAGGCCCTTGGTCGAATAAAACCATTTTTTTCAATACATTATCATCCAACTGACTTCCTTAACTCTTTCAACTCCGACGGAGCCATACTGATAAGGAGCTTGGCAATTGGACCAGAACCCAAGGAACTAAGATCAATAGAGAATCAAAAATCACGCTCGAGGAGGAATCCCGGGCAAATTCTTCGGGGAAAGACATCAACGAATTCTCGAAAACAATAGGCACCATCTTCAATACTTGGCAAAGAGGTATTTGAAGAAGTAACAACACACAGAGAATGCTTTGGCTGACCTTTTCTACCATACTTACCAACTTCAAAGCGGAATTAAAAGACACACCTTACGGGGATGAGATCCCTTATAGGTTATTCTAACACCTAAAGGACTCTTTAAGAAAATCTTTTGATCACGACACTCGAACCTAGCATGATACATAGCTAACCAATCTATACCTAAGATAATATCAAACTCTCCTAAAGGAAACTTAAGGAGATTTGCGGGAAAGATAGAACCCGAAATAGATATAGGTACATTTGGATAAAGAGTTGAACAAGAGATAGTATCTCCGGAAGGTAAGGATATGGGAGTATCCTCACTAGATGTAGGCTTGATTGATAATTTACTAGCATAGGTTGATGACACAAAAGACATTGAAGCACCGGTATCAAATAAAATAAGACACGGTTGCTCTAAGATTGAGAACATACCCGTAATGATCTCGGGATGAGCCTCGGCTTCAGCACGACTCATGACAAAGATTGAACCCTTAGGCTTAGGAGGAGGAGGCAACTTTCGATCAGGGCAATCCTCATAACGATGACCACCCTTTTGACAGAAGAAGCACACATAAGGCCGGTTGGAACAAGTCATACCGGGATGGAATGGTTGTCTACAACGGCCACATTGACGACCTTGAGCTTGAGGAGCATAAGGCCTATGAGCCACATTTGAAGTAGCTCTAGGAATAAAAGGAGAAGGATTCCTTGCATTTGCATTGGAAGAAGGATTAAACCTCCGCTTGTTAGCATAGGAATTAGAAGAAGACGGAATAAACGGCCTCTTCCCAAAAGCATTCGGCCTAGGAGCATAAGAAGGAGAGGGATTATTCATTAAAGCCTCATCTCGAATAGCCTTCATTGAATTTTCAGCCCATAAGGCATCGTCGTAGAGATCTCCAAAGGATGCGGTACCCCTTCTCACTTTACTTTGAAGAACGACATTCAACTTATTACGATAATAGAAAGCACGATCTTCATCATCACGAATAAGCCTTGGCGCGAAATGAGCGAGCTTATTAAACTCCGTCGTAAAATCTTGAGCCGATAGGTTGCCTTGCTTAAAATCTATGAACTCCTTGAGCCTTTGTTGTTTAAGCTATTTGGGATAAAACCTACCCTCCACAAGAGCCTTAAAGCAAGCCCAGTTGAAGTCCTCTTCAAGACGGCAGTGGCACTTGTGATAGCCCACCAGTTGTCGGCTTCCCGCACTAGAAAGTGCTTTGCAATCCTCACTTTATCCTCTTCCCGGACTTGGTAAAGATCAAACTGCTTTTCCATCTCACGGAACCAGTCGGATAGTTCCGTAGGATCTGGCTCTCCACCATAAGGCACGATCTTACTCCTTGCAATTTGACCCGCCACCCATGCATAACCACCTTGTTGATTGTCCTCCCTTCTAGGGTGAACTTGGTTGGCATTAGCTAGAGCGGCATCTTGCTGATTCTTCAGCACTTGAGCAAGAGCCTCCATCATAATATTCTCGGCTAAACGCGGTCTAACCATCTTCATAAGAGACAAAAACAAATTAAGTTATCCTATCAATTAGCAAAAACAAATAGACTACCAAATAAAGTCCTTAACTTCTACCCAACTCTCTCATTTATTATTTCAAGGTCAAGTAGTTTAAGTTAGGGTTCACGTGTGTGCGTCGGAAGCGATCAAAGCTCTGATACCAACTGTGACAACCCTCGCGAATGCGGAAATATAAAACATACAAGCATGTGAAATAATATGCGGAAATACGGTATTTTAAAAAACCTATAAACATGCAAGATATATATAACACGAGGTGTGTCAAAATGTTACAAACTAAGTACGGAATATACCATAAAGAGACGGGGTCTCTTAA